>JBBGZY010002444.1:0-181614 GCA_037952925.1 Lithobates clamitans
GAGAGAAAGAGGGGGAGGGAGGGAGAGAGAGAAAGAGGGGGAGGGAGGGAGAGAGAGAGAGAGAGAGAGAGAGAGAGAGAGAGAGAGAGAGAGAGAGAGAGAGAGAGGGGGGGGAGAGAGAGGGGGGGGAGAGAGAGAGAGAGAGAGAGAGGGGGGGAGAGAGGGGGAGGGAGAGAGAGAGAGGGAGAGAGAAAGAGGGGGGAGGGAGGGGGAGAGAGAGAGGGGGGGGAGAGAGAGGGGGGGGGGAGGGGGAGGGAGAGAGAGGGGGGGAGAGGGGGAGGGAGAGAGAGGAGGGAGAGAGGGGGAGGGAGAGAGAGGAGGGGGAGAGAGGAGGGGGAGAGAGGAGGGGGAGAGAGAGAGAGAGAGAGAGAGAGAGAGAGAGAGAGAGAGAGAGAGAGAGAGAGAGAGAGAGAGGGGGGGGGGAGGGAGGGAGGGGGGAGAGAGAGAGAGAGGGGGGGGAGGGAGAGAGAGAGAGGGGGGAGGGAGAGAGAGAGAGAGAGAGAGAGAGAGAAGAGAGAGAGAGAGAGAGGAGAGAGAATATTTTAAATACCTTAACTCTTGTGCTGCAGCAGCTGCACGGCCAGCCATTCGTCAATATTCTCTCCTTGTGTAGATAGTGGGCAGTGCTGGCGCCGCACTGCACAAGTCATGAAAACAAAAATAAAGCAGCACGGCGTTCTCCTGCTCCTCCCCCTCAGGCACACAGACAGAGGCATGACGAGTGTGGTGGGCGGCGCCCGAACGGAGGAGACACAGACTGAGTGTCAGACTGTCAGTGAGTGACCCAGTGACACAGGAGGCAGCCATTGCATAGTGCAGCAGCCGGGGCCGCTGCTGCTCTTTAGATTGCTGACAGCCTGACACAGGCAGTGAGCGGCCCCAGCGGTACTTTGGGCAGCCAGCCTACCGGGATATTTCCCGGTATCCCGGTACGCCAATCCGGCCCTGATTTTCACCTCCTGACTGCTGCAAATTGAATGTTAACAAATATCACAGACTATAATTCTGAGCCCAGCAGTTTTCATTCTTGTCCCAATTTTGGGTGCCCACTACTGTCTATTGATATGTAAAACACTTTATGAAATCAGCAAATAGTGATCAATAATAACGTCTAGTAAACATCATTTATTTATTGCCCAGAAATCAGTAGAAGAATGCTATACCTGACTCCAGCTGGGCTCCTCCACTTCTTCCTGGCTGGAAGGCCCAGGTTGGACATCGGAAGCCTCAGCTGCTGTGGAAGGAAGCGTGGAAGGAAGAGTGGAGAGGGATTCCCTGACTTCAGTGTGGTCTGACAGAAATCGCAGTCTCTCATAGTACCAGAGCCTGGGGACATAAACGTCATCTGCTGCAGCTCCGGACCTCTGGGAATCTGTGACCTTCTTGCGCTTCCTAAGATAAGTGCTCCTCAGGCCCCCAATTTTAGCTTTTAAATAAGGGATGGTTGCTGTGGGGACCACCGGCTTCACCAACTCCAGCAGTTTCTCCAGCGCTGCCTGCCTCTTCTGTTTGTGATTATAGTGGGGGTGCCTGACCTGCCACAGACAGGGCAGCTCCCTGTACTTGTCTATGAACAGGGGCAGGAAATTGTGGTCGTTGAACCCATCCATTTTCTCTGCAAGACACAACACAAGACAAACCCTAATGTCAGGCCAAACTCCCCTAATCTTGTTACAATATAGGCTTCAATTTCGAAGCAGTATAGGCCCAAGTTTAGATCCTACCTTCGTTAGCATGATCGGCGTCTCCGATGCTCCTCCCTCCGCTCACAGATCGTACGTAAGACGCGCGCGTTACGATTTATACACACTGCGCATGCGTATAACTCCGCCCTCCCCTGACGTTCTTTCTATTCTATTCCCCGCCCCTTTTCGTTCGGCGCAGTGGAGGAAGAGCACATGGCGGAGAGACAGCAGGATAGTGCTAAGTACAGCAACGAGGAGGAGGAGGAGGAAAGGCCGAAGCCTGAAACGTCCCGATCCAGAAGGAGATTAAAGGACTCAAATATGTCCTTTGGGGAGATGTTGGAAATGGTGGACATCCTGAAGAAGGCCGACTATGATGGAAAGTATGGGCCTTACCCCAACCACAATGTCCGAAAGGCCAAGATCATGGCGAAAGTGGTCAGGAGTCTGCAACGGAAATTCGGGGTACGACGATCGAAAGATCAGCTCAGGAAGCGGTGGTCGGACCTGAAATTACGAGAACATGAGCAGTACAGAAAGATCCGGAGAGTGCTGCAAAAAAGTAAGTAGTTGTGCTGTGTTCCTATTGTTCTTGTGTTTATTACGTTCGTGTTGCTCCATGTGCTTTTAGGAACTGTTGTACAGTTTAAAATGGCAACTTTCATGTTCATGGGCACATTATTCGTTCGGATCACACATTTTTCGTTGCAAATATAAAATAACATTGTTTAGGCCATATGCATTTGGCCACCATTTTGAGGCCCTATACTTGTCTTCAAAGAATTGGGTTGTGTAGATGGCTTTGTTACTAGAATGAAATGCAAACTAGATTGTGTGTAAGGAGAGGACACTGAGCAGCTGTTTTCACATCTGGACACTGGAGCACTAGTGTGGGACCCCAGAACACCCTTTTTATTAAGGGGCCCACACAGGTGCTCCAGTGTATACTATAGGGGGGGTCTCCATCTGTGAAGCTTGTACCAAACAGGTAAAGTATTGCAGCTGGACAAAGGACACTAAAAAAGCTACATCTTGGAACTCTGCTAAAATAGACAATTGTACCCCACTTCCAAGCAATGTTTCATCTTTATAGTTCTGACATTAAATATCTGTGTGCTAATTATACCATTTTTGTTTTACATAGGGGAGAAAAGACTCGGAGGACACCCCTCATCCGAGGAGACCAGAGCCCCCCCCCCCTCTGGAAGAAGGGAAAATCCCCCCAACACAAGCTGAGCAGGAGGATGAAGACGTGGTGGAACTAGTCACCACAACAGGTGAGTGTCTGCAACCACAGGCTCAGATAGGAGATGGATGGCGGCATTTTTTTGAGACCTAATTTATTTTGGGTTTCCTTTCTTTTTAGGTGATCGTGAGGTTGTGGATGAAGATCCTTTCACATCCGAAAGTGTCCAGATCCTGATCGGGGAGATCATGGGGTGTAATTTACAATTGGAAAACATCAAGCAAAACATCAATGATGTTATTCCAAAATATAAAAACATCATTGATGTTTTGGGGCGAGTTTAAAACCCCTCCAAATCACTTTCTTCTTTTGTGTGCTACAATGTGCGAAATGTTTTTGTGATTTTTCCCAAAGCCAAAATTGGAAGATGCACAAAGTGTGCCAACATGTGCTATCTGCCATCACGGGAGATCAATGGACGCATTTTGGGGGTGCAACCCCTTCCTCAATAATAAAGTAACGGTGAGTAAGGGCTTTCTCCCCCAAAACAAGTCCCTTGATCCCCCGTGATGGCAGATAGCACATGTTGAAATTGTGAAATTTGTGTGCATCTTCCAAATTTGGCTTTTCCAGGGATGATTTCCCCCCATCTGAACGCAATATCAAACACAGTTCCTAAATACTCATTTCTGATATTGCCTTCCAGTTCTACCAAATGTGAACTTTGTAAGATCAAGATTTGTGTCTTTCTTGTGGGTTTTACACAGGCCTGTTTTCTATAAAATGCACATTTTGATTTTGGATAATGACACCACAAAATATGTTATACAATAAACATGTCGGTTTGTCAGAAAAACCTTTGGTAAATGCACATGTGATTGTGCTGGTATTAAAAAGATTCTTCATCAAGAATGTGTGGATTATTGTCTCAATGCTACAACACTTTTGGGGTGATGTAATTGTTGTTTTATGAGTAAATGGGTGTAATTTCCTAAGGGCAAATCCACTTTGCACTACAAGTGCAGTTTCAGTGCAGTTGCAAGTGCACTTGTAGTGAAAAGTGGCTTTGCATTTAGTAAATAACAGCCAACAGTGCTTTGTAAGGTTACACAATCACGACATTTTCTGCACTCCACACATTTCTGTCAGGGTCAGCTCAAACAAACACAAGCAGTAAATGTCCACAAAGAAGAGCCTGGGGGGAGATGCCTGTCGAGAACTTGAGGTCCTGCAGGCTTCTCCCTGTCGCCAAATACCGCAAGGTAGCGACCAACCTCTGCTCCGGAGTGATGGCTTGCCTCATGCAGGTATCCTGCCTGCTGATATAGGGGGTCAGCGAAGCCAACAAACGGTGAAACACGGGGTCCGTCATCCTGAGAAAATTCCTGAAATCATCAGGATTATTCTCACGGATCTCACAGAGCAAAGGCATATGAGAGAACTGGTCACGCTGAAGCAACCAATTCTTGGTCCATGAACTCCTCCCCACCCTGTTCATGGACTGGACTTGTGTCAAGGTCAGGACCCCAACACCAAGCCCCCGCACAGCACGAACTGTACGAGGAGTACACATACGAAACATGGCTAGAAAACGGTCGGCTGCTCAGAACGAAGTAACAGAACGCACTGAAGAACAGCAAGGCCTGTGAAGAGCGACCTGAAAAACAGCAATGAGCGGACAAGATCGCACAGAAAACTCCGATACGAACTGACTGCACGCACTGAAGAGCAGATACAAACCCACAAGCACAAACTGAATGGCAGAAAACGATCTGAAAGCCACGAGTCTGAAAAAGCGCGAATCGTCTCTCACCAAACTTTTACTAACACGAGATTAGCAAAAGGAGCCCAAAGGGTGCCGCGCTTGGTTCTGAACCGGCCTTTTCTAGTCTCGTCGTACGTGCTTGACGTCACCGCGTTCTTGGCGATCGGAAATTCCGACAACTTTGTGCGACCGTGTGTAGGCAAAACAAGTTTGAGCCAACATCCGTAGGAAAAAATCAGAGGATTTTGTTATCGGAATGTCCGATCAATGTCCGACCGTGTGTACGGGGCATTATTCAACATTTCACCATCAGTACTTATACATTATCACCAACACTCAACCTAATAGGACATACGCAAAGGAAAAAAAAAAAAAAAAACCCACCACACAAAATTTCCCTCCCTTATCATCCCCTCCCTTCCCTCCCCTCCTCCCCTCCCCTCCTCCCCTCCCCTCCTCCCCTCCCTCCCCTCCCTCCCCTCCTCCCCTCCCTCCCCTCCTCCCCATCCCCACCCTCCCTCCTTCCCGTATTTTATTCCCCCTACACACTCTATTTCCCCCATTTCCCCTTACACCACCTATCCCTCCACCACTCCTTCATACCATTTCAAACATAGATGAAAAAAAAACAAAAAAAAAAAACAAAATCTCCGTTCCACATCACCACCACCACCTAAAACATTTCCCCTCTTCTATGTGTATATTCCCTTTTCCCTCCCCTTCTTCCCCACTTATCTTCTGCATTCTTAACCTTCCCCTTTAATTACCCCCGTGATTCCATATTTGGTTTATTTTATTGTGTTCACATTATTTCAACATTCAACATTTCTTCCCCCAAGTCGGTGTACTGTACTCCCCCTTCCCTCCATCCCTGTGTTCCACAATTAATACCTGTTTTCGTATTCTCATTCCCTCTTTCACCATTATTCTTACATTTTCATTCAAATATTCCTAACGTGTCATCCAAGTGAAGCCAAAAACACCACAGAAAAAAAAAACCCTTCCCCTTTGTGCCCCTAGAGTATCTGTGTCTTCTTCCCTCCTCCCTTCCCCCTCTTTTATGGGGGTGTAGAGAGGGTGGAAGAGAATGGATATAGAGAGAAAAAAAAAGGGGGGGTCCTCCCCTCCCTCAATCTTCAAGAATAGGTGGACGGGTCAAGAACTCGCCTCGATCCATCCCAACCACTCCGCCCAGGCACCTCTCGGACAGGAAAATATTCCCCCTTCTTACTTTTTAACAGAGCGGCACGGCCGTATCCAACATCTCTATTCCAGTCTATGATATCTCAGATGAATACTGTTTCCAAATTTCCCATATATCCTTAAATTCTTCATATCTATCCTTAACCCTATATACCCACTTTTCTGCTTCCATTGTTTTATCTACCTCCTTTTTCCAATCAAGCAATGTTGGCCATTTAGATTGTTTCCAGTACCTTGGTACCAATACGCATTCAGCACGTGTGGGGTAATACTTTTTTATATGTTTTATTCTAGGATGGCATTCCGTGGAACAAGAAGTGCATAACCGAAAATTCTATAGGTTTTAAAGTCAGCCTCTTGATCCAAGGAGCCACTACCTCCCAAAATGTTTTGATCATCGGACATGTCCACCAAAGGTGGAGGAATGTACCCCTTTCCTCACATCCCCTCCAGCAACGTGCATCTCCTTTTGGAAACATTTGTGTTAAGCGAGCAGGGGTAAGGTACCATCTGGTCAAGAATTTATATGCCATCTCCTGAGTATATGAACTTATTGAGGAGCTATGAGTTGTTTTAATCAGCCTTTTTGTCTGTAAAGTTGAGAACCTCTTTCCTATTTCTCTTTCCCATTCCTTAATATAATAGGGTGTTGATACACTTTGGGTTTTAAGCATCAGTTTATACATCCTAGATAATAGGTGCTTAGCCTCTGGATTCTCTATGCACCAAGATTCAAACGTAGTGAGGGAGTTCAGAGGTCTAATCAAAGATTTCCTTTTATTATAAAAATCTGCGAATTGGAAATATCTCCAAGTAGACATCGGAATGTCTCCCCACTCCATTATTAAGTCCTTTAAGGGGACCAGTGTGCACGATGGGGCTATCCTAGCACATGTTACCCCTCCATCTCTTCCCCATCCCTCTAGGTTTCTTTTGTCCTCCCCCGGATGAAACCATGGAAATCCCTCCAATGGGGCCAGTGGGAAGATCATAGGTGCAAGCTTACCCTGGGCCTTTAACTTGTCCCAAACTAATAGCGTAGTCTTAGTTATTGGCGATGTCCATTCCGATAGTCCCCTATTCGCAGTTGGAATCCATGGTGCTCCTTCTAGGTTTCTATCTGCTATTGCCTTTTCCAAATTTACCCATAGTTTATTTAAAGAATCGTGGCACCAGTTCATTATTCGCACCAGGGCCATGGCCTTATAGTACATATTTATGTCTGGTAATCCTAACCCTCCCTCCTCTTTATGTCTCCTCAGTATATCATATGATAGTCTTGGGTGCTTATCTCCCCACACAAAGTTCGAAAATGCTCTTCTTATCTGCCTAAAAAAGGATTGTGGGAGCGCCATGGGGACCGTATATAAAATATAAATAATTCTCAGCAATACGTTCATTTTTAGTGCATTCACTCTTCCAAACCAGGTCAACAAATGGCCCCTCCAGCTTTGCAAATCTCTCTGTATATCTGCTAACAGTGTACCATAGTTAAGATCATATAGCTTCTTTAAATCTGCTGTAATATGAATCCCCAAGTATCTTAGTGAGTCCATGTTCCAAATAAAGGGAAAGTTGTATTGTATAGAAGTCCTCATCTTAAAAGGGACATGGCTTGGCATCAAGATTGATTCTTTTGGTTCTTTCAATGATTCATGGGGTTTAGATAAATAAAATAAAAGGTCATCCGCGTAAGCCGATACTTTATGCTCCACTGCCCCAATACGGATCCCATTAATCCCTCCATTCCTCCTAATCTTACATAAAAAAGGTTCAAGGATCAAGGCAAATAACAGGGGTGAGAGTAGACACCCCTGTCTGGTCCCATTGCGGATATCAAAGTAATCCGATAGCCCTCCGTTTACCTTAACCCTTGCTTTAGGGTTGTTATATAGTGCCAAAACCCATCCCATCATGCGCTCTCCCAGGCCCACCTCCCTCAGAACTTCGGACAGGAAGACCCAATTGACCCTATCAAATGCTTTCTCAGCATCCATTGACAGCACTACCCTTGGAATTTGCTCTGTCCCATTTTGGGCCCAGTGTAATATCTGTAATGCTCAAATTGTATTGTCTCTGGTTTCTCGGCCTTTTATAAATCCTAAACAAATAAATAAACCGCGCTAAAGTGAGTCCAATAAAGTCTGTGATAATAAACAGTCTATGGTGTTGAACAATGAACTCCAAAATCCTTCTGTATGGTAAAGTGAAGAAAAATAAAGTGACTGTGTGGTGAACTGCTTACCAGATGTAAGCCAAAAACAGGCAGGTGGCTTAAAACCCAGCCCGGGCCTTTGGGAGCACTTCAAATGAACTGAATCCTTTGCGCTCGAACGGCAGAACAAATCCACATAGAGTTAAATCAAAGACAAAAAACCATAGTGTGATACTGACATAACATGCTTCATCAAAGAAAGAGGGGGTGCGTTCACACAAATAATCATAAACCAAATATCATGCAGGCACCCTAGGAATGTGAGACCACTCTGGGACGCCAAAAATGTGTACAGCATGCAATAGGGGATGTCCTTATGTCTACTGTAAATAACCACCGATTACCATACAGCTAAAGGAACACCCAGTGCCCAGGTATGCGGGGCCGCTTACCAGATAGTGAACCAGTGAGGGCATCAATAGTACAGGGTGCACCTTGTATGTGATCTGGGGTAAGGTTAAAAAGAACCTACAGGGGTTCCTGCTCACCAGAAGGACGACCAGAGATAGCCCAAAAACGGAGCACTGGCAGAGTATCTCGATCCCGTCTTGGCAGGTACTTCCCGGGCTCGATGGATATGTGTATTAGAGAGGAGAAGCAGCCAATAGTGTAGTAACGTACAACTCCAGTTTATTAAAAACAAAGCACTGTTATCACCAGAGATTTAAATTCTACTATTTAATTTTAATTTTTAGTATAATCCAACCAAGCGCAATTTTGTTATTTCTTACTGTTTTTATAAATCCTGTTTGATCTAAATATTATTTAAAATATATTATTTTTGCTATGTGGTCTTGCATTCTAAGGGCCAAGATTTTTGATAGGATCTTCGTGTCCGAGTTCAGGAGGTAGATGGGCCTATAGTTGACACATAACTGAGGGTCCTTCCCCTCCTTGGGGAGAACCATCACATGCGCCATTAGTGCTTCTGGGGGCAATGGGCTAGATGTTGTTATGGAATTGAAATAATTGCATAAGGGATGTATTAGCACTGGGAGAAACTTTTTATAATATGCATTCGTATATTATAGTACGGCCCTTAGGTATTCTCGGATCTCATTCCTCATTCCTCCCTCCTCCGCTCCTATTATACCCACATCTATATTATATAAAGATCTATAATACCTTTGGAATTCTGCTGCTATTTTTTGGGAGTCAATTACCTGTTTGTTATTTACTATTAACTTATGGACATGCCTTGCCTCCTGCTGTTTCTTTAATTGTCTCGCCAACAACTTTCCCCCTTTACTACCTTGTTCATAAAAGCGATGAGCGTAGTACCTTTGCTTATTTTTGACCTTCCGATCCAAACATCTGGTTAGGTTAAGCCTCAACTCTACCACCCTATTAGCGTCTTCAGGATCCCGAATATTTTTATGTTTAATTTCGATTTTATGTATCTCTTCTAAAAGATCCATAATTTCCTTTTGTTTTTCTTTCTTAAGACGCGAACCTTGTGCGATCATTTCCCCCTAATAACCGCTTTATGCTCTTCCCACACTGATTGATTGGACACCTCTCCTGGTATATTGGTCTCAAAATACAACATCAATCCATCCCTCAGGATTTCAAAGGCCCTTCTGTCATCCAAAATGGACTCATTTAATCGCCAGGTCCTTTCCTTCTTGCTTACACCACTCATTCGTAAGCTCAGAGCTACTGGGGCATGATCCGATATCGTAATTGAACCAATTACTGAAGATTGCACAAGATGGAAATCAAATTGGTCTACCAAAAATAAATCAATCCGTGAATAGGTATTATGTATTCTTGAGTAATAACTATAATCCCTTTCTCGACTATGTAATATCCTCCAGCTATCAACCAGATGAAGCGATCTTAAAATCTTTCTTAAATGTCTCTGAGCCCTAAAGGATAGTACTGTCTTACCTGATGAGGTGTCCATTTCAGGATCTAGAGTAAGATTAAAATCCCCCCCCCCCCCAGTACTAGAACACCCTCCCTCATCTTTTCCAATTTTTTCAATGTTTTTGATATAAAGTCTACCGTACAATTATTAGGGGCATACATTGAGGCAAATGTATAACACTGACCCTGTATTCTCCCCTTTACAAACAAAACACGGCCTTCCGGGTCCGTCTCAACTTCCATAAAAATGTAAAAAATGGGCTTGATCTATTAAAGGCTATTGTAACACCTCTAGCTACTCGAATAGGAGAGGTCGAGTGAAACCATTGATTGCATGGAAAGCAGGGCAGTCGGGGGGTCGACCCTGCTGTGAAGTGCGTCTCCTGGAGAAATATAATATCTGCCCCCAGGGTGCGCAGTTCACACCAGAGATGTCCCCTTTTGCTAGGCGCTCCTAGGCCCCTTACATTATATGATACTATCTTCACCTCTGCCATTTAATCCTGTATGTATGTACTTTCCTGTATCTACCGCCGTGCCGCTCCAAGAGTTCCCCTTGTCTTCTCCATGTATATTTCCATTCCAAAGAGAGGTGCCTGGGCCAGAGAGAAGAGAGGGTGAGGGGAAAAGGGAAAAAAAAAAACCCACACACCAAACCACCACAATAATTCCTATTATCTCCCCTAAATGGAGGACCAATCCCCCTATAGGCATACCTCCTATCCCTGAGATTGTCCTCCCTTCTGCCAAAATGCAGAATAAAAAGTCCCCCTTTTGGGACTTTCCTATTGGGGTAAAGATGTTTCATGGTATGGGTAAGGTACCCGGTTTCTCCCTGGGTTCCGAGAGCAAGAGGGGCATTTGCAAAATAATTCACTATAGTTATATATATAAAAGAAGGAATTGATAAGGAGCGGGGAGCAATGGAGAAAGCAGGGAGAGAAGACAAAGAAGCGGGGAATAGGAGAAAAAGGGGAAAGAGGTTAAAAAGGAGAGGAAGAGGAAAAAGAAAAACAAAAAAACAACCCCCCCAAAACAATAAAAAAAAAAAAAAGCTACTTACCCTCCCTCCCTCCTCCCAATATCTTCTCCCCCCTCCCAAGATGACACATCTCCCCTCTCTCCTCCATCCCACCGCCCCCCCCCCACCCCCCTCCAGTTAGGATTCATTCACTTTTTATTATCTATGTCCATCCATAACCATATTTTGTCCATCTTTATTTATCTTCTTCGCTCTACTTCTGATTGGGATTTGATTCCACTGTTCTGGATGGGGCAAAGGAGATCTAATGCTGTTCAGTCTCCAGTCTGGAAAGTCAACCAACGGCAAGCCCAGTACTTCTGTAAATTTTTGTAGGTCGTCTTTGGATCAAAGGACTGCTGATTTTCCTTCTCGGGTGGCCTTTAAACAAAAAGGGAAACCCCATCTATATCTCACTTCCGCTGCCCGCATAGCTTCTAATAGGGGTCTGACAGTCCAACGTTGCATTAATGTTCGGTGTGATAAATCCAAAAACAGAGAGATCTGATGGCCTTCATATTCTATCCTAGGATTTTTGCGCGCTGCATTCATAATTGCCTCTTTCAATGTGAATTTGTGCAATTTACAAACAATATCTCAGGGTCTGTCCGTATTCTGATTAGCAAAAGACAGTGAGCGGTGTACTCTGTCTATCTCAATAACATCTGAATTTTGTGGCTCCAATATTAGGCGAAAAAAGTCTGTCACTGTTGGTGTTAATCTGTAGCCCCTTTTGCCTCGCTTAAACCCCTTATACAGATATTCTGCCTGCGCATTCGGTTTTCTTGATCGTCGATTTGATCTAATAGGGAGTTTAATTTTTCTTCATACTCCTTCACTACTTCTTGAGTATCCACCACAGCTTGCTTAATGTCGTCCTGATTTATCTCTATCTCCTCCACTCTACATTCCAAGACTATTGTGTCCTCTCTGAGCCCTTCAACCATTTGCTTACAGGACAGTTCCACTGCAGAGATAAGTAATTGTATGTCATTCTTAGTAGGGAGAGATCTCAAATGCTCTCTAAATTCCTTATCCAGATCTATCCGTAATATTTCTGTCTGGGGTATTACTTGCTCTGTGTTGTGGGTTTGGATCAGGGGGATCCATTGCTGCTTCTGTGTCGCTCCATAGTTAGCAGACACTGATTTACCTCCATGGGATTCACTCCCGTATTCATCTCCCAAAATCCTCTCCCCCACTGCATCTCTGATTTCTGCACCCCCCTCCACCAGTGTCTTGTCCCCACATTCCACTGTCCGGCATATTGCCTGTTCTGTGGCTTTCTTTATAACTCAGTCCCGCTATACCGTAAATATCTCTCTCAGAGAGGAGCTCTCTTTCATCCCTCTCCACTCCCCCACACCACCAAGTCCTCTGTCATTATTGGACTCTTCTGACTTCTCATTGGCGTCTCCTCACCTTGCCTCTGTTTATCTCGGGGATCGAGAGTATCGGGTTTCACCCCTCCATACTCTGATGTCCTCCACTCCGTTTTTCCTCGGTCCATGCTCTGCGGGGATAGGTAAGCTTTCAAGCCGCCAATCTATGCTTTCCCTTTACCAGGGGGGTGTAAGGTGTTGCGTCGCCGTGCCGACATCTCCGGTTGTTATCTCCCGGCGGTGTGAGGAAGGTTGGGGGGAGGTTATCGCTGGAGCTCACTGCTCCTCGTGTCTCTCAGAGCCCGGGATCTCCGCACGCTCACGCAGCACTTTCTCTCTCCATACCACGCCCCTCCCTGCAACATATGTCTGAAGCATATCTCGCGTGGCCAAAACAGCAGCCGCTTGGGCACCACCTTCTTGACCAGACATATGTCGACCTGCCATGCAATCAGTTGGCAAACATACATAAAAGACCCACACCAAAGAACAAAGTGGACCTCTCCTTGTTCCTCATCAGCTGGGATCTCCAACCCCACTATACCTTCAGTCCTCTCAGAAACCTGCACTGAGAGGAAAGAAGGTGTAGAATTAGGTGTGTCACTGCCAAGTACTTGGGGGCAATCTGCTATCGGTACACCAACGTCCGATTGTAGCAGGCAAATTTCCCTGCCCCAGCTGCTGCACCGCTGAAAGAAGTTCGCTCCCAGCCATTCACATGCTAGCTTGGTTGAATGCTAGCTTGGCTAAATTACTAGCACTTCAACTGCTGCCTTTTCAGTTGGTAGACTCTGCCCCCTTCAATGAGGTTGTGGAATGTGTGGTTCCTCAGTGGCAGGTTCCCAAACGCCACTTTTTTTCACGGAAGGCGATTCCAGGTCTCTACCGGCATGTGGAAGGCAATCTCTTGGCCTCGCTGGACAGGGCGGTCAGCGGTAAGGTGCATATTACTGCTGATTCATGGTCCAGCAGGAATGGACAGGGACGTTACCTATCTTTCACAGCCCACTGAGTGACTCTGCTGGCAGCTGGGAAGGATGCAGGGCAGGGTGCAGTAGTGTTGGAGGTTGTTCCGCCACCACGCCTCCAAAATACTACTAGTGGTGATTCTGACACACCTCTCTCCTCCACCCCCTTCTCTTCTTCCTCCATGGCCTCTTCCTGTGCTGATTTGTCCTCGGAACCAGCGGTGCTCCATAGGCGTTCAAGGGGCTACGCAAGTATGCAAGCAAAAATATGCCATGCGGTGCTTGAGCTGGTGTGCTTGGGGGACAGAAGCCATACTGGGGCAGAGATTCTTTCAGCACTGCAGGGGCAGGCTCAGAGGTGGTTAACACCACGCCAGCTTAAGCGACAATGGCACCAACCTCCTCTCCGTCCTCCGACAGGGACACTTGACCCATGTGCCCTGTTTGGCTCACGTTCTTAACTTGGTGGTGCAGTGGTTCTTGGGCAGGTACCCGGGCTTACAGGATGTCCTGAGACAGGCCAGGCATTTCCGACGGTCATATAATGCCAGTGCTTGGCTGGCTGACCTCCAAAAGGAATTTAACCTGCCCAAGAACCGCCTAGTCTGTGACATGCCCACCAGGTGGAACTCAACGTTGGCCATACTGCAGGGACTGCTTATGCAGCAGAGGGCCATCAATGAGTACCTGTGCGACTATGGCACCAGGACAGGGTCAAGAGAGCTTGTTTTTTTCCCCACGCCAGTGGGTCATGGTCATGGATGCATGCACTGTCCTGTCACCATTTGAGGAGGCCACAAGGATGGTAAGCAGTGACAGTGCATGCATCAGTGACACTGTCCCTCTTGTCCACCTGTTGGAGCACACGCTGCGTGGAATAATGGACCAGGCACTTGAGGCAGAACAGAGGGAGGAAGAGGAGGACTTCCTTACCTCTCAAGGCCCCCTTTATCCAGGCAGTGTTCACACAGGAAGAGGATGAGGAGAAAGAGGAGGATTGTGTTAGCATGGAGGTGGAGCCTAGCACTCAGCATCAGTCTTCAAGTGATCATTTACAGTTCCAAGAACCCCATGGACTTGTACGTGGCTGGGAGGAGGTGGCTGCTGATCATGTCATCTTTAGTGACCCAGAGGACTCCGGACCGAATGCTTCAGCAAACCTACGCTGCATGGCCTCCCTGATCCTGCAAAGCCTGTGGAAGGATCCTCATATTCGTGGTATCAAGGAGAGGGATCATTACTGGTTTGGAAATCCTCCTTGATCCACAATACAAGGGTAAGGTTGCGGACCTTATCTTGCCATCGCAGAGGGAGCAGAGGATGAAACATCTTCGGGAGGCCTTGCGGAAAGGTCTGTGCAACACGTTCCCAGAGACTGCGAGGTTACAAACTCCTGTTCCTGGACGACATATTGCTGAGGCTTCGGTCAGTCACAGAAGGAGCAATGGAGAAGGTGGCCGTCTGACCGATGCGTTCAGACAATTTTTTAGTCCGCAGCCCCAAGATTTGATCGGTTTCAGCAACTATGACCAGCGTCTGATTTAAATGGTGCAGGAATACCTAGGGGCAAGATCAAACTTGGACACCTTTCCCACTGAAAATCCTCTGGGTTACTGGGTCTTGATGATGGATCACTGGCCAGAGCTTGCACAGTATGCAATTGAGCTACTGGCCTGTCCTGCATCCAGCGTTCTTTCGGAATGCACATTCAGTGCTGCTGGAGGCTTTGTAAACGATCACAGGGTGCGCCTGTCCACCGAATCGGTCGATCGGCTGACCTTCATAAAAATGAATTAGTCTTGGATCACCAGCTACCAAGTGCCTGATGTTGATGTAACCGATTTTTTTAATGTGAGATCCCTTCAAGACTGCCTATGCTGATACTGAGTGTCTATCCTGTTATGCTGAGTGACTATCCTCTTCCTCCTCAATTTTCATGCTGATAGCTTGTAAGAACATTTTTGATTCTGGGCACCGCCACCAGTGGCTAAGGCCCAATTTTTCTGCCCCTGTTTAACAGGGGCGTGTAATTACAATTTTTGATGCAATACTTTGCAGCAGGGCTCATTCCTGCACTCCAACTAGAGTATCCGTGAGGGGCTGCAGTGTTGTGGCACCAGCACCAGTGCCTAAGGCCCAATTTTTCAGCCCCTGTTTAACAGGGGTGTATAATTACAATTTTTGATGCAATACTTTCCAGCAGGGCTCATCCCTGCGCTCCAACTATAGTATCTGTGAGGGGTTGCAGTGTTGTGGCACCAGTGGCTAAGGCCCAATTTTTCAGCCCCTGCTTAACAGGGGTGTGTAATTACAATTTTTGATGCAATACTTTGCAGCAGGGCTCATTCCTGTGCTCCAACTATAGTATCTGTGAGGGGTTGCAGTGTTGTGGGACCAGTGGCTAAGGCCCAATTTTTCAGCCCCTGTTTAACAGGGGCATATAATTACAGTTTTTGATGCAATACTTTGCAGCAGGGCTCATTCCTGCGCTCCAACTATAGTATCTGTGAGGGGTTGCAGTGTTGTAGCACCATTGTCTAAGGCCCAATTTTTCAGCCCCTGTTTAACAGGGGCATATAATTACAATTTTTGATGCAATACTTTGCAGCAGGGCTCATTCCTGCGCTCCAACTAGAGTATCTGTGAGGGGTTGCAGTGTTGTGGCACCAGCACCAGTGCCTAAGGCCCAATTTTTCAGCCCCTGTTTAACAGGGGTGTATAATTACAATTTTTGATGCAATACTTTGCAGCAGGGCTCATTCCTGCGCTCCAACTTTAGTATCTGTGAGGGGTTGCAGTGTTGTGGCACCAGTGGCTAAGGCTCAATTTTCAGCCCCTGTTTAACAGGGGTATATAATTACAATTTTTGAAGCAATACTTTGCAGCAGGGCTCATTCCTGCACTCCAACTATAGTATCTGTGAGGGGTTGCAGTGTTGTGGCACCAGCACCAGGGCCTAAGGCCCAATTTTTCAGCCCCTGTTTAACAGGGGTGTATAATTACAATTTTTGATGCAATACTTTGCAGCAGGGCTCATTCCTGTGCTCCAACTATAGTATCTGTGAGGGGTTGCAGTGTTGTGGCACCAGTGGCTAAGGCCCAATTTTTCAGCCCCTGTTTAACAGGGGCGTATAATTACAATTTTTGATGCAATACTTTGCAGCAGGGCTCATTCCTGCACTCCAACTATAGTATCTGTGAGGGGTTGCAGTGTTGTGGCACCAGTGGCTAAGGCCCAATTTTTCAGCCCCTGTTTAACAGGGGCAAAAAAAAAGCAAATAGTTGACTTTATTATCTAAATTTTGCTATCAAAGCGGCTGCGTCCGCAATGTTACTATTACCTGTGATTTCACGTATTTCCTATTTCTTTCTGTACATGTTAATCTCTGTATGAAAATTTCAATAAAAACTTGTTTAAAAAAAAAAAAAAAAAAAAACAGGGGCATATAATTACAATTTTTGATGCAATACTTTGCAGCAGGGCTCATTCCTGCGCTCCAACTATAGTATCTGTGAGGGGTTGCAGTGTTGTGGCACCAGTGGCTAAGGCCCAATTTTTCAGCCCCTGTTTAACAGGGGTGTATAATTACAATTTTTGATGCAATACTTTGCAGCAGGGCTCATTCCTACGCTCCAACTATAGTATCTGTGAGGGGTTGCAGTGTTGTGGCACCAGTGGCTAAGGCCCAATTTTTCAGCCCCTGTTTAACAGGGGCGTATAATTACAATTTTTGATGCAATACTTTGCAGCAGGGCTCATTCCTGCGCTCCAACTATAGTATCTGTGAGGGGTTGCAGTGTTGTGCACCAGTGGCTAAGGCCCAATTTTTCAGCCCCTGTTTAACAGGGGCGTGTAACTACAATTTTAGCTGCAATAATTTGCAGTAGGGCTCATTCATGCGCTCCAACTAGAGTTTCTGTGAGGGGATGCGGTGTTGTGGCACCAGCACCTGTGCCTAAGGCCCAATTTTTCTGCCCCTGTTCAACAGGGGCATGTAATTACAATTCTTGATCTAAAATGCACAGCAGGGCCTGTTCTTGTGCCCACCAAGAGTAACTGTTCGGGCTTACAGTGTTGTGGCAACACCAACACCTAAGGCCCAAATTTCTGCAGAGTATATAGGGCAGGCCCCTACTTACTTACAGGCCCCAACTTACAAACAACTCCCACTTTCAAACAGAAGGAGACAACAGGAAGTGAGAGTAAATCTACCCCAGGAAGGGAAATTCTCTCCTGTAAGAGTTTCTTGTTTCACTAAAAAATTCTCAAAATCCAATTGTCATTGGGACAGAAAGTGAGGTGAAATCTTCTGAACAGGTGAACAGACAGCAAAACAAAGGTTACAGGGGTGATAAACCTTCCCTATGATTTCCAAAAAGCTTAAAAATAGATTTTTTGGCTGGAGCTATACTTTAAAAACATACCAGTTCAAAATTACAAACAGATTCTACTTAAGAACAAACATGCAGTCCCTGTCTTGTTTGGACCGCCTGTATACTGCTGTTCAGAGTATATAGGGCCTGGGGGCCCCACGCCTTTCCATTTTTTAATTTGGGTGTGGGGTTCCCCTTAATATCCATACAAGACCCAAAGGGGCTGGTAATGGGCTGGGGGAGGGTACCTTTTTTCTCAATTATTTTCATCCATATTGCCGGGACCAGACATCACATTAACCACTTCAGCCCCGGAAGGATTTACCCCCTTCCTGACCAGAGCACTTTTTACAATTCGGCACTGCGTCGCTTTAACTGCTAATTGCGCGGTCATGCAATGCTGTACCCAAACGAAATTTGCGTCCTTTTCTTCCCACAAATAGAGCTTTCTTTTGATGGTATTTGATCACCTCTGCCGTTTTTATTTTTTGCGCTATACACGGAAAAAGACCGAAAATTTTGAAAAAAAATGATATTTTCTACTTTTTGTTCTAAAAAAAATCCAATAAACTCAATTTTAGTCATACATTTAGGCCAAAATGTATTCGGCCACATGTCTTTGGTAAAAAAAATGTCAATAAGCGTATATTTATTGGTTTGCGCAAAAGTTATAGCGTCTACAAACTAGGGTACATTTTCTGGAATTTACGCAGCCTTTAATTTATGACTGCCTATGTCGTTTCTTGAGGTGCTAAAATGGCAGGGCAGTACAAAACCCCCACAAATGACCCCATTTTGGAAAGTAGACACCCCAAGGAATTTGCTGAGAGGCATGTTGAGCCCATTGAATATTCATTTTTTTTGTCCCAAGTGATTGAATAATGACAAAAAAAAAAAAAAAAAAAAAAAATTACAAAAAGTTGTCACTAAATGATATATTGCTCACACAGGCCATGGGCATATGTGGAATTGCACCCCAAAATACATTTAGCTGCTTCTCCTGAGTACGGGGATACCACATGTGTGGGACTTTTTGGGAGCCTAGCCGCGTACGGGGCCCCGAAAACCAATCACTGCCTTCAGGATTTCTAAGGGCGTACATTTTTGATTTTACTCCTCACTACCTATCACAGTTTTGAAGGCCATAAAATGCCCAGATGACATAAAACCCCCCAAAATGACCCCATTTTGGAAAGTAGACACCCCAAGCTATTTGCTTTGAGGCATGTTGAGTCCATGGAATGTTTTATATTTTGACACAAGTTGCGGGAAAGTGACAAATTTTTTTTTTTTTTTTTTTTTTTTTGCACAAAGTTGTCACTAAATGATATATTGCTCACACAGGCCATGGGCATATGTGGAATTGCACCCCAAAATACATTTAGCTGCTTCTCCTGAGTATGGGGATACCACATGTGTGGGACTTTTTGGGAGCCTAGCCGCGTACAAGACCCCGAAAACCAATCACCGCCTTCAGGATTTCTAAGGGCGTACATTTTTGATTTTACTCCTCACTACCTATCACAGTTTCGGAGGCCATGGAATGCCCAGGTGGCACAAACCCCCCCCAAATGACCCCATTTTGGAAAGTAGACACCCCAAGCTATTTGCTGAGAGGCATGGTGTGTATTTTGCAGCTCTCATTTGTTTTTGAAAATAAAGAAAGACGAGAAAAAAAAAATTTTTTTTTTCTTTTTTCAATTTTCAAAACTTTGTGACAAAAAGTGAGGTCTGCAAAATACTCACTATACCTCTCATCAAATAGCTTGGGGTGTCTACTTTCCAAAGTGGGGTCATTTGGGGTTTTTTTTTGCCACCTGGGCATTCCATGGCCTCCGAAACTGTGATAGGCGGTGAAGAGTGAAATCAAAAATTCACGCCCTTAGAAAGCCTGAAGGCGGTGCTTGGTTTTCGGAGTCCCGTACGCGGCTAGGCTCCCAAAAAGTCTCACACATGTGGTATCCCCGTACTCAGGAGAAGCAACAGAATGTATTTTGGGGTGTAATTTCACATATTCCCATGGCATGTTTGAGCAATATATCATTTAGTGACAACTTTGTGCAAAAAAAAATAAAAAAAATAAAAAATTGTCTCTTTCCCGCAACTTGTGTCACAATATAAATTATTCCATGGACTCAACATGACTCTAGCAAATAGCTTGGGGTGTCTACTTTCCAAAATGGGGTCATTTGGGGGGGTTTTGAACTGTCCTGGCATTTTATGCACAACATCTAGAAGCTTATGTCACACATCACCCACTCTTCTAACCACTTGAAGACAAAGCCCTTTCTGACACTTATTGTTTACATAAAAAAATAATTTTTTTTTGCAAGAAAATTACTTTGAACCCCCAAACATTATATATTTTTTTTAAAGCAAATGCCCTACAGATTAAAATGGTGGGTGTTTCATTTTTTTTTTTCACACAGTAATTGCGCAGCGATTTTTCAAACGCATTTTTTGGGGAAAAAACACACTTTTTTACATTTTAATGCACTAAAACACACTATATTGCCCAAATGTTTGATGAAATAAAAAAGATGATCTTAGGCCGAGTACATGGATACCAAACATGACATGCTTTAAAATTGCGCACAAACGTGCAGTGGCGACAAACTAAATACATTTTTAAAAGCCTTTAAAAGCCTTTACAGGTTACCACTTTAGATTTACAGAGGAGGTCTACTGCTAAACTTACTGCCCTCGATCTGACCTTCGCGGCGATACCTCACATGCATGGTGCAATTGCTGTTTACATTTGACGCCAGACCGACGCTTGCGTTCGCCTTAGCGCGAGAGCAGGGGGGACAGGGGTGCTTTTTTTTTTTTTTTTTTTTTTTTTCTTTATTATTATTATTTTTTTATCTTATTTTTAAACTGTTCCTTTCATTTTTTTTTTAAATCATTTTTATTGTTATCTCAGGGAATGTAAATATCCCCTATCATAGCAATAGGTAGTGACAGGTACTCTTTTTTGCAAAAATTGGGGTCTATTAGACCCTAGATCTCTCCTCTGCCCTCAAAGCATCTGACCACACCAAGATCGGTGTGATAAAATGCTTTCCCAATTTCCCAATGGCGCTGTTTACATCCGGCGAAATCTAAGTCATAAAATGCTCGTAGCTTCCGGTTTCTTAGGCCATAGAGATGTTTGGAGCCACTCTGGTCTCTGATCAGCTCTATGGTCAGCTGGCTGAATCACCGGCTGCATTCTCAGGTTCCCTGTTGAGACAGGAGAGCCGGAGAAAAACACGGAAGACGTTGGGGGGGGGGGGCATTCCCTCCCACTGCTTGTAAAAGCAGTCTAGAGGCTAATTAGCCGCTAGGATTGCTTTTACATGAAAGCTGACCGCTGGCTGAAAAGAATGATACCAAGATGATACCTAAACCTGCAGGCATCATTCTGGTATAACCACTCAAAGTCGTGAATGGCGTACCTGAAGACAAAAAAATGGTTAACAATAAAGCACAGTAAACGGTAAGGTATAAAAAATTGCATACCTGAAAAACAAACATGTTAAAACATAATAACAATAAAACATTGCAGAAAAGAATACAGTAAAAAAGAGCAGAACAATAGAGAGAATAGAGAGAGAGAAAGAACAATAAAACGACAACTATTTTTTTTTTATTTTATATTTTTGTATGTTTTTTTTTTTTTTTTTTTTTTTTACACTTTTTTTTGTAACTAACTTTTATAACTGTAACCGGTTCCAGGTTCGGGTCTCTCAAAATGCGATGGCATCTTGGGAGACCCTGTGAAAGTGTGCCTAGTCTGTGCAATGTTGTACCCTACGCTAATACTCAACTAGTGCATGGTAGCGTTCAAAACATTCACCAATGCAAAGACCAGGATTGTCAGGACAGGAGGGACAATAATAGCGGGTGTCACGCCTATATCCGCGCTTGCTGTAGACACAACATCTTTTTTGGGGGGTTCGCTGGGTAGGGGTACTCGGGAGGACATAAAAATGCCTCTCATGCAGCCGACTGCATTTGGTTGGGGATGTGAATGGGGGAAGTACGGGCGCTGCAGAAGTGGTGGGTTCCCAATTAGGATTGGCGAATGCAGCAGGAAGGGCACTATGGGCACGACGGGCCTGTGTTTGTCTTTTTGGTGGCAGCGGGACACTACTTGTGCTTGCCACCTCACCAGCTTGAACTGCACTTATGGGACTCGCAACGTCACCAAGTGTTACTGCAGTGCTGGTTTGACTACGACCGGGTGTACTAGGCCGCTGGTGCTTGCCAGTTCACCAAAACACTACCAAAAAAAACTGTTAGCGATCGCAGGGATCAGGCCTGACTCTGCGAACGCTGCAGTTATACGTTTAGTGTTTTGTAAGTGACAGTGATCGATCAATACTGCACTTGGGTGGGCTGGGCTGGGTCGGGCGGAGGGGCAAAACGCAGGTGCTAGCAGGTATCTGGGCTGATCCCGCTAACACTGCGTTTTTGGGAACCCTAAACTGCTGGGGACACTAGTATAGATCTAATCGGATCAGATATTGATGCGTTCAGATACTATACCACTAAGGGAGGCGTATGCTGCGTGCGTGGGTGTTAGCGGTACTGGCGCTAATCTGACGCTGCCTGGGGCAGGTGCTTGCCAGTTCACCAAAACGCTACCAAAAAAACTGTTAGCGATCGCAGGGATCAGGCCTGACTCTGCGAACGCTGCAGTTATGCGTTTAGTGTTTTGTAAGTGACAGTGATCGATCGATACTGCACTTGGGTGGGCTGGGCTGGGCCGGGCGGACGGGAAAAACGCAGGTGCTAGCAGGTATCTGGGCTGATCCCACTAACACTGCGTTTTTGGGAACCCTAAACTGCTGGGGACGCTAGTATAGATTTGATCGGATCAGATATTGATCCGTTCAGATACTATACCACTAAGGGAGGTGTACGGTGCGTGCGTGGGTGTTAGCGGTACTGGCGCTAATCTGACTCTGCCTGGGGCTGGTGCTTGCCAGTTCACCAAAACGCTACCAAAAAAACTGTTAGCGATCGCAGGGATCAGGCCTGACTCTGCGAACGCTGCAGTTATGCGTTTAGTGTTTTGTAAGTGACAGTGATCGATCGATACTGCACTTGGGTGGGCTGGGCCGGGCGGAGGGGCAAAACGCAGGTGCTAGCAGGTATCTGGGCTGATCCCGCTAACACTGCGTTTTTGGGAACCCTAAACTGCTGGGGACGCTAGTATAGATCTGATCGGATCAGATATTGATCCGATCAGATACTATACCACTAAGGGAGGCGTATGCTGTGTGCGTGGGTGTTAGCGGTACTGGCGCTAATCTGACGCTGCCTGGGGCGACGCATATCACCGCCGGGCGATCAGGGGGCTAAACCTTTATTCGGTAATAAACGGCGGGTGCCCTGACACTATAAAAAATAAACAAACTAACCAGCGTCACCCGTAACGGTTATACGGTGATCAGTGGTGAAAGGGTTAACTAGGGGGCAATCAAGGGGTTAAAACATTTATTAGGTAGTATATGGGGGTCCCTGTCGCTATAAAACGCTGACGGCGAACCTAAATATTTACCTCACTAACTAGCGTCACCAGCGACACTAATACAGCGATCAGAAAAATGATCGCTTAGCAACACTGGTGACGGGGGGTGATCAAGGGGTTAAAACTTTATTAGGGGGGGTTAGGGGGGTACCCTAGACCTAAAGGGGGCCTAACACTCACTGCCCTAACACACTAACTGTCACAAACTGACACTATGCAGTAATCAGAAAAAAAAAAAAAAAAAAAACTGCTGGTGTCAGTTTGTGACAGGGGGGGGTGATCGGGGGGGGGATCGGGGGGCGATCGGGGGGGGGATCGGGGTGTAATATGTGCCTGGCATGTTCTACTGTGTGTGTGTGTTTGGTGCACTCACATTACAGTCTTCTCTCCTCGGCCCGGAACGGAAAATACCGAGCCAAGGAGAGATGACATCATTTCCTCTGCCTCTGTGTACAATACAGAGGCAGGGAAATTATCCCATTGGCTGGGAGCGATCGCGAGGGGGGGGCCACGAATGGATGGCCTCCCCCTCACCACCGATCGCCGGGGGACATTTGCCGACCGTCGCAGGCACCGGGGGGGGGTCCGATCGGACCCCCCACCCGCGGGCAGGCAGGGACGTACAGGTAAGCCCTTTTGCCTGCCCGTGCCGCTCTGTCGACGTACATCGTCGTGCGGCGGTCGGCAAGTGGTTAAAGCTGCAAGCAGTTTTAAATGACTTTTATTCCTTTAGAAATGTCATTTTGTGCAGGGATAGTTCTAAACACAGGAAACACATGCCAATTTACAGACATACTATAGACACCCCCCAGGCAGGATATTTAAAGGAATATTTCACTTTTATTTTTTCACTTTAAGCATCATTAAAATCACTGCTCCTGAAAAAACTTCAGTTTTTAAAACTTTTTTTACATTAATACATGTAACTTGTATATGAACCTTTAAAATTCGCATTTTTGATTTCTCACGTTCGAGTCCCATAGTCTTTAACAGGGTTCGAAAGTTTGCGCAAACTATCGGTCCGTTCGCAAGTTCTGGTGTGAACCGATCCGAGGGGTGTTTAGCTCATCCCTACTGGGGACTTGAAATAGTTGCTGTTTGACAAGGTGGTACAGTGTAAAAGGAATTGCGTCGGGAAAAATCAAGCATTTATGTAGTTACCTGCTCAATAATTTGGTGTACTTCCACCCAGAAGGTTTGAATGGTGGGGCAACACCACCATATGTGTAGAAGGGTTCTTTTTTCCTGTTGACATATCCAGCAAATATCTGGGATGTCTGGGTTTAATTTGTGGATCAGTGTGGGAGTGCGGTACCATCGGGTTTGGACTTTGTATCCATTTTCTTGTGTAGAAACATTTATGGATCCCTTGTGATTATTCAGATAGATTTGTTGCCAATCTTCTGGTGATGGGGGCTGGGAGAGGTCATTTTCCCATGCTGTACATGCCAGGCCTATATTGGAGGGGACATCCATGAATAAGAGGGAGTGTAATGTTGAGATTAAGTGGCATTGGGGGGATTGCTTTGTACATAAAGATTCAAAGGGTGGTAGGGGTCTGGAGACTTTGAATTTTCTGTCTAGGGAGCGTATGTAGTGTGAGAGTAGTGTGTGGTTCCAGGGGGAGATAAATGTACCTTCTTCCTTTGTTAGGAGATTTTCATGCGGTAGAAGTTTACCTTGAGAAAGGAACTGGTGTATCAGGACATTTCTGTGTGGCCAACTGTCTTTTAGGAAGTTGCTGTGCATTCCGGAAGGGAAGTCAGGGTTAAGGCGTAGGGAAGGCATGACTTACAGATGTTTTGAAAGCATCTGATGGTCAGGCCAATTAGGGGGTGGCAGTGAATTTCCATAGATATGTGTTTTGGGAGGTTCCAAGGTAGTAGGTTTAGGGGTGAGGAGGTAAAAGAAGCTTCGAGGGTAATCAAGTCTATGTGTTTATCGTGGATGTTCCAGTCAAGAATTCCGGAGAGGTGACAGGCATGATAATAGTTTCTGAGGTCTGGTAGGCCAATCCCTCCTTTATGTTTGGGAGGAGAAAGGTGATGGAAGCTGATTCTTGGTCTTTTGTCTCCCCATAGGAACTTAGTGCATAAACTTTTGTAGTTCCAGAAAAAAGCCGAGAGGATGTGGATTGGAGCAGCTTGTAGGATATAAAGTAGGCTGGGTAGGGGAAATAGTTTTTGTGGTACAGATTTTTAAGGTGTCTGGGGATTTGAATGCCTAGATGTGTTATTGTATCTTCCTTCCATTGGAAGGGAAAATTTCTTTGACACTGAGTGACAGTGTGATTGGGTAGGGAGATATTTAGGGCATAGGATTTGGAGAAATTGATTTTGAGATTAGAGATTGTTCTAAATTGACGAATTTCTGCTAATAGGTTGGTAAGAGAGATGTGGGGTTCTGTAAGAAATAGAAGTATATCATCGGCGAAGGCCGCTAATTTGTATTCCTTGTCAGGGATTTGTACCCCTCTAATATCTGGGTTGTATTTAAGGCAACGTAGAAAGGGTTCTAAGGTGAGTATAAACAGTAGGGGGGAGAGGGGACACCCTGCCTAGTACTGTTATGTATGGCGAAGGCATTTGACAGGAGGCCGTTAACACAGACCCTAGCCATAGGGTTAGCGTAGAGAGCCATTATGAGGCTTAATAGG
Source organism: Lithobates clamitans (assembly GCA_037952925.1). Taxonomy (NCBI): domain Eukaryota; kingdom Metazoa; phylum Chordata; class Amphibia; order Anura; family Ranidae; genus Lithobates; species Lithobates clamitans. The sequence continues at coordinate 25,843 of JBBGZY010002444.1, forward strand.
TGATTACCTAAAACCAGGCAATGTAGAAAGGGTTCTAAGGTGAGTATAAACAGTAGGGGGGGAGAGGGGACATCCCGCCTAGTACCGTTATGTAGGGAGAAGGCATTTGACAGGAGGCCGTAGCCATAGAGTTAGCGTAGAGAGCCATTATGAAGCTTAATAGGTGATTACCCAAACCCATGAATCTAAGTACAGCTTCCATGTAATCCCAGGCCACCCTGTAAAATGCCTTCTCCGCATCGAGGAATAGGAAGAAGCCGGATTGTTTAGAGGAGGTCAGAAGGTGGTGTAAGTTAATTGCTTTGGTTGTATTATCCCTGGCTTCCCTAAGAAACATTTTTTTTTAGCCATCACCATAATAAAAAGAGAAGTAAAAAGGAATTAAAATATATACAATAACACTTCACATTACCTTTTAAAAAATATGTTTGCTATCTCATATAATCGTTTTTCCAAGTACCCAGGTGCTTTTTAATGGAATGTTTCACTTCTTTATTTCTTAAACAGTATATTAGAGGATTAAGTATAGGTGTTATCACAGTGTAAAAAACTGCAACTACTCGATTAAGAGTAAAAGCCAAACTTACTTTTGGTCTAACATACATAAATATAACAGTACTATAATAAATAAACACTACAATTAGGTGGGAGGAACAAGTAGAAAATGTTTTTCTTCTATTGTTAATAGGTATATGTAAGAGTTTTGCAAAAATATATAAATAGGAAATCAATGTCACAGAGAAAGAAAATAATGAAACTAGGGAAGCACACACAAAATCCAACATATCAATTAGGTATGTGTCTGCACAAGACAGTTGAAGCAGGGGGGGAGTGTCACAAAAGAAATGGTTAATAATATGACCTCCACAAAATGGAAGTTGGGAGATTAGGATAATATTTGGAAAAGTGGTCACAAAGCCTCCAATGACTGAGACTATACTAAAACTGTAGCACATTTTATTATTCATCAGAATTGTGTATCGAAGTGGTTTGCAGATGGCCAAGTAGCGGTCATATGCCATGACACCAAATAAAAAACATTCTGTGGATCCCAAGAAGAAGAAGAAAAGCATCTGTATTATGCAACTAGTGAAAGAAATATATCTCCCATGTGGAGTAATAGTGGTGAGAATCTTGGGCACAATTACAGAAACATAACAAATCTCCAGAAAAGAGAGGTTACGAAGATAATAATACATAGGTGTGTGCAGACTTCTTTCTATCCATGTAATAATGATGATCACAAAGTTACTTGTAAGCGTTAACAGATATGTTATCAGTAGGAGCAGGAAGCAAAAACATTGCAAAGGAAGAGAACCAGGAAATCCCAGAATTATAAATTCACCCACTTTGCTTTGATTGACATGCATCTAAGTGAATCAAAAAGAGGGAAAAAGGCATGATGGTGATGTTAATTGTTATACGTTCCATGAAATTCCGTTTTTACATAATTGACCTAATTAAAAAAGGTTGTGATGGACTGAGTACAGATGTTTACATTGTGATTTTAGCTATCCTTGTGAGCATCTTTCCAAAAATAATTATTATTCATACCTCTAATATACAACGTCAAAACATATATCTCTGCAGAAGTGATCTATAAAACCTGCAGTCAAAGAATAAACATTTTAACTTTTTGCTGTGCTAACCAACCACCATGGGCGGAAGGAAAGACAATCACTTGATTTTCCCATCAATACAGTCAGTGATCATAGGGGAATCCCTCTGGCAGTGCTAATATATTCTGCCAGTGGGGAGCCTTCCCTGCCAGTAGAACACAATGATTAGTGTTTCCAGCTAAAGCTGGTGGCACTAATCATTCAGGAAAAACTTGAAAAGCTGGTTGTATGATAGATCGACTTGTGGACTTATGCCCATTCAAGGATTGAAAATTGGAAGGTCCCTGCTCAACTGACCAAATTTCGATCCATGTATGGCCGGCTTAAGAGTGGTGTTCAGGAGTACCAAAAAGTTAACCAGAAATTATCTAAAGAAAGAAATGATCTAAATTCAGATGATTAAAGTCATTTGTTACTTTCGTTTCCGGCGCCGCATGGAGTAGCTGCATCTCCTCACAGCTCCCGCACTGAGGACACAAAACCTGCCTGCAAAACCAGCCCAGAAGCCAAAAAACACCCTCGGCCACCTTGGGCACTAACACCCACTATATGGACCGTTTCGTGGAGGTCCTTGGCTCCCGCACCAACACGGCCCAGACGGCGCCGCCGACCCAGCCGCAAATCGAGTCCCCGGCTTCAGCCTACACGGACGCTCACACAGGTGCGCAGACGGCGGAGATGGAAGTAAGTGGCAGCACAGCTCCACACACATCCCTTCAAGCATCCCCCGCTCAGCCACACTCTCAAGCCTCCTCTCCTCAAGCCCCCCTCTCTCAGGCCTTCTCCATGTCAGCCTCCTCTCCACAGCATGCCGGAGACCATAAAACAGAGCGCATAGCACAGGCAGTGGCAGCCCTCCTGTCCCCCATGATCTCTGCATCTGTGGAAAAGGCTGTTAATGCGGGGATGAAACAAATAAAGGCCCAGCTAGGAGAACATAACACTAGGCTAAACGAGCTGGAACATCGCCTATCAAGCATGGAAGAAGAGATGTACCAAGCCAAAGCCACAGAACAAGCACAAGACAAGACAAATCAATATATTATCCAAAAACTCGACGATTTGGAAAACAGGTCCAGAAGGAGCAACCTGCGATTCGTGGGGATTCCCGAATCTCTCCAAGCATCTGCTTTAACAGATTTCTGCTCCCAACGCATCCCTGAGGCGCTAGGCCTAACAGGCTCTTGCACGGTGGAACGCGCCCACAGGATGGGGTCCTATAGCGAAGAACGCAAGAACCCTCGGCCCATCATAGCCAAATACCTGAACTATTCTGATAAGTCTCTTATCCTCCAAAAAGTCAGACAAACCCGCTTTCTCCAAATTGACGGTGTGAGGGTCCTGATTTTTGCCGACTACTCCATCGTAGTCTCAAAGAAACGCAAGGCCTTTCAACATATATGCTCAGAACTCTTTAAACAACAAATTAAATTCACTTTAGCCTTCCCGGCTACTCTACGCCTCAAGACACCCAGCGGTGACCAGCTTTCCTTCCAGGAACCCTCAGAAGCAGAAGCCTATATGCAGTCTTTGCTCTCCAACACTCAACAGCACACCCCCTCCAAAGGCACTCCAATCAATCGCTCCCTGGATCAATGGAGCCCGTGCAAAGACTCTCCCAAGCGCTTCAGATCTTCGGTCTCGGACCAGCATCGCTATACTCCTCGCTGAACAGAGACTTGCAAACTACCTCTCTGGCCACCCAAATTTTTGGACAGTAGATCTCTCTGTCCCTCCTCAGGGTTTTCCTACTTTCTTTCGTACAGCAACACGTAATGTATAATGCTTTTATATCTAGTTGTTTTTCAATTTTCTAAGTTTTATCTTAGCAGTTACCTCTCTGAATATGTTCTTTTATCCCCTCCTGGCCTCACTGTGTATGGCTAACTGCATCCTCCCCCCCCCACCAGAACTATGGCCCCTAGGTAAAAAAATGTGGCGCTAGAAGTGGTGTTCATTATTAGGCATGACAAACCAGAATAATCGTCTTGGTGTCAAGTTTGCGTAATAAAGATTTAATGAGAACTAAGTACAAAAAAAACAACACAATTGAAGTGTGTGAAAGGACACAAGTGTGTCTGTGAATCTAAACCCACTAAAATAATGTACAAAAAAATCCGTAAGGACATATACATGTATGTGCAACAAACATAAATGAGTGCAAAAACATTGGTTGTGAATTAAATAGGAAATAAACCTTTAAAAGTTCATATTGTGTTCAAAACAATATAGTGTGCATATTGACGGATACACTGCAACCAGAGCAAATTTATAAAAAAAAGTCACAAAATGTTCGTGAAATGCTTACACTTCAATTGTGTTGGTTTTTTTTTACATAGTTCTCATTAAATCTTTATTACGCATACTTGACACCCAGACGATTATTCTGGTTTGTCCTGCCTAATAATGAACACCACTTTCTAGCGCCACATTTTTGTTATTTTATTTGATTCACAATTGGTCTGATTGTTATGTTGGCTGCTCCCGATACTTTAGTTGGAGCAGTATTTTAGTGATTTTAATGATACTCTCCATCAGACAGATGACAGGTCCTCTCCAAAAGGTCCAAAACCGGGCACCAACCCCCCCGCCCCCTCTTTCTTTGCAAGCACCATGGAATCTATCCACCTTCAGGATTTATGGCGCCTCTCCCACCCGGCAGACAGGGAATTCACATTTTAAACCAACCCACACAAAATATTCACTAGGATAGACTATCTCTTTGGCTCTGACAACCTACTCCCCTTCCTCCAGAATTCCAATATCCACGACATAACCATTTCTGACCATGCCCCTATAGAGGTGACACTCGACAACCTAGACTTACCCCCACACCCCAATATCTGGCGATTCCCATCCTACCTGCATAACAACACTGACTTTCAACAATACATTTCCGATGCATGGGCTGAATACTCCTCATACAACGCCCCACACATACACGACCCCAACTTATTTTGGGACGCCCGTAAAGCATTCCTAAGGGGCCGTATCATCTCCTATGCAACTTCCTTTAAACGCAACACCCTAACTAAATACAAAGAGGCCAGCTCACGCCTACACCAGGCACAACGAGAATTGTACACTAAAGACTCCCCAGCTGCACGCACTGAGTGGCAGGCAGCAAAAAGAGAATTTGACACTTGGGTAAACACCCTTGAAAAAACCAAGAAGGCCTATTTAGATGCCACATTCCATAAGTGTGGAAACAAAGCAGGTAAACTCTTATCCAGACTATGCAAAGGTTCATTCCGCCCCACTCACATCACATCTCTTGGTGACAATACAGGCACCCTCCTTGCCACTTCACACTCAATTAACAAAGTCATGCAAAAATTCTACTCCACACTTTACGCCTCAGATCCCATAGATACACAAAAAGCACGCGCTTTTCTAGAAAAAATAACCATGCCCAAAATCTCTCCATCACAACTCTCCCTGAACTCTCGACAACCATCCGCAACCTGACCCTATCCAAGGCCCCAGGCCCAGACGGTTTCACTAGTGAATTTTACAAAACCCTACAACCCCTCCTAGAACCCACTCTTCTCCAAGTATACCAGAATATTTGGTCAGGGGGTGCATACATACAACAAAACTGTTGTCTAAAAAGGGCAAAGACCCTCAGGAACCGGGCTCTTACAGGCCCATATCACTTCTCAATCTAGATGTGAAAATCCTTTCAAAAATCGTAGCCACTAGGCTAGCAGATATTATGCCCTCTATAATTCACTCTGTCCAATCAGGCTTCGTAAAAGGAAGAACCGCCACCCTCAACATCCGCAAAGTCATGCTGGCCCTCGAACATGCACTTCAACACCCGAACACTGATCATGCCATTATCACGTTAGACGCGGAAAAAGCCTTTGATAACGCCAGCCTCGACTGGTTATCCATGACAATGACAGCAATGGGTTTCACTGGTCCCTTCCACCATCTTATCACCGCCATGTACACAACCCCAACAGCAAGATTAGTGGTAGCAGGTCTTCTATCAGAAGAACTCCGCCTTCACAAGGGTACACGCCAAGGTTGCCCCCTATCCCCGCTCCTCTTCAATATCGCCCTAGAACCGCTCTCCAGATATCTAACATTAATAGCCCCCCTACATGGAATAAAAATAGGCACACATGACTTATGTACATCCCTATTTGCAGATGATGTCCTCATATTTTCGGCCAACCCCACTTCAGATATGTTAACCATAAAGAATGTATTTGATGAATTTCGCTTGTGCTCTGGTCTTCGTATTAACTACAGCAAAAGTGAAATTCTACCCATCGGCACCCACTCCACACCAAAATGGACACAGCAATCAATCTTCCCTGTTGCAAAATCTCATATCACCTACCTGGGAATAAAAATAGGAAAACTCCCCTCTTCACTATACCACCTTAACTACCCTCCTTTATTGTCAAAAATAACTCAGGAACTAAATACCTGGATGGATCTGCCCCTCTCGCTCTTGGGAAGATGTAATTTACTAAAAATGGTCAGTTTTGCAAGACTACTATACCCAATGCAAACTATTCCACTACTTCTCCATCATAAAGATGTGACTCAATTCTACTATATCTAAATTCCTATGGCAAAACAAACGACCACGCATAGCTCTCAAAAAACTATATCTTCCCAGGTGAGAAGGGGGCATCAGTCTCCCTCATATCAGAATTTATAACGTAGCATGTTTGCTTAGAACTAGTCTAGACTGGATAGCGCAGTCCTCTCGCTTCTCAAATTTCTCTTTGGAATCTGACATGGCCCACCCTTACTCACTAGTAGCCCTCCTACACTGCAGATGGAAGCCAGTCCCCTCTCTTTACCAACATAACCTTCTATTAAGGGATACAGCAGTGACATGGAGAGAAGCAAGGAAAATACTCAAGATATCCCCTTTTGTATCGGTACACCTCCCGATTCAAGGAAATCTGGTCTTCCCACCGGGTTTAGAGCACAAACCTTTCAAAATCTGGGAACAGAAAGGCCTAACAAAATTCTCCTCCCTCTGCAACATACAGATGGGATGGCCATTACCCTTTGCCAACATTGCGGAAACCTTATCTCTGCCCACGACACATACCTTCTACTATGGTCAATGCATCAGCTTTCTAAGGGAGGCGTGCAAACAAGTCGACAAAAGGTTCCAAACCAACGTCACAGACCAAATGATCTCGAACAACATATACAAAATACATATACAAACCTCTCCTCAACAAGTCTTCTCTACCTCTCTCATCATCATCAATTAAAAATTGGAACAAAGACTTCCCTGATCCAAACCTAGTGGAAAAAATCCTGCAAGGTCTCAATACCGTACAAAAGCTAACACCTAACGAAATATGGAGAGAAACGCAACTGAAAATAGCCCACAGACCCTATATGCCTTTCCTATCGTCAAAAACAGACAAAAGCAAAGCCTTCTGTCCACTATGTAACCATCAGAAACCATCCCTGACTCATCGCTTCTGGGACTGCTCCTACATCTCTACATTCTGGGAACAAGTTCTTGCCCACATATTTGAAGTGACCCTAATTAAACTACCCAAGGACCCATTACTTCTTATCTTCGGCCACGGGGACCCAAAACTCCTGCCCTGGTCCAAAACTGCCAACATCAATACTGGACACACAGGGATCTCGAAAGATGCCACTTCACACAAAGGGTGGTCCTTGACTTGCCTCTTAATCGCAAGAAGAACCATCTTGAAAAACTGGATTTCACCTTTCTGCCCCAACATCACCCAAGTCAAACGAGAACTCATGCACTTACTAATCAAAGACCGCCTAAATACGGATTTCAAACAGAAAAACTCCTCAGACCACTTCCATTCCAAATGGCACGCCTTTATGCTCCCATCTCTCTCACAGGAGGAAATAGCAAATTTCAGCCTATCATCCTTCTCTTACTACGACTCCTCCTAACCAATGCCAAAGGAGTGAATATTCTCTTGAATAAGGAACAAATCTCCTCTGGAAAAAAGGTCTTCTTGCACCAACCTGAACACGGCACTGGCCGCTAAATTTGCTACTCCAAAAGCACGACCAGAACTCTATTCAAATTTCTGTTACCAGCTAGCTCAATGTCAATGTGGTAAAATACATCTGGACAGTCGTATAATGTACCTTACCAACTGTCTTACTTCTCAACTAGGTGCCCCCCCCTCACCCACCCACCATACCCCCCCTGGTTTTATTCTCTTCTGTGTATTATTGTTATCGCATAATTCAATATTCATAGGGATTTTCCAAACAGATCCATCCAGGTATTCATTAATGATAGCCAACTATTAGAATGTCACGATCTGGTATAACTTGTTTATTCAGCCATCTCATATGCGTAAATACATTGGAAACTATCCCTTATCTAGACCTAAGTTTGTACCAAAGTATTCTTTTCTTTTGCTGCCTCTGTGAATGTCACAAAATATGACTGTACACAATACTATACTGTTAATGTATTTTTGAAAATCAAATAAAAACTTTTTGAAAAAAAAAAAAATTCATTTGTTGGTAATATCTTTTAGTTCACAATTGAGAAACAGGTAAAAGAAAACAAATGCTTAAAATACTCTCTTTGAAAGCACAGTTGTAAGCTCTCTTGCATTGCAAAATGCAAAATCATTAATCACCACAAAAATCATTAGAGAATGTAATAGGAATGCAGAGGACATTTAATTGTACACTGTTATTGATAACAGTCAGAAAAGGATCGTAAGGTATTTGTTTACACTTATTAAACAAATATTACAAAATGCTTCCAATGGTATATTTAACATGGCTAAAATGAGCAAACAAGAGAAGTTTGTTGTCAGGGCCTACATGTTAGGACTTGTAACTGTGGGTTACACAGAACTTTTTTTTCCATTTAGCAAGCAGGCTGAATGAAAAAGAAAAAAATCCTGCAATCACACAAATGAAGTTTTCCAACGGGTCTGTTCGACATAAGTCAATCTAACCATTGGGATAACCATAGGGAGAGCTACGCACAGATCAATCAACTGATAGCAGCATGAATTAAAGCACACATTGCATAGATTAATGCATTTTACCATTTTATTAATTTTAATGAAGCATATGTATTGGGACAATGTTAAAATGTTTTAAGATTAGGTCTCTTTAAAACAAGGTATTAAAGGAAAGCTGTGTTTTTTGTATTTAAAACATATGGTAAAACCTCCTATCCTGCTAAATTTTATTCAGCTATAGGAATGTACAAAATTAGACTTCTTCAGTGGTCTTGAAAGAAAAGAAAATTAAAGAAATTTAAAAAAATCACCATTTTTTGCTAAATACTGTTTTACCTATTTTTTTCATAATTCAAAAACTCTTACTTGTTGACTCCCAGAAAAAATTGACTTCAGAATGAAACTCTGCTTTGTTTTGCTTTTCATGTACAGTATATTTTGCCTCTATTCTTCTCTTCTGTCCACTTTCATGCAAGACACATAGCTGCCTTTTTAAGGAAACTGCATATAATCCTTTGTGTAAGTCAGGAAAATAAGGTTTGTATTCTAGAAAAGCATGGCTCTTCTTAGAATATATATAGTATTTAAAAAAAAGGGAAAAGATTCCATTAACAAATTAATTATTACCATATCTCATGAGCCAAAGTGATGTAATTCCATTGTCAGCTAGTTGTTTACAAATTAAAAACAATTCTGATTATTAAATTGATTTCTTTTATTAGATACAGAATAAAATAGTACTAAAAGATATTGTGTTCATTGTGTACATTATTTTTAGTTGTTTAAAAAGAAATACTACTTATTCAACTTTACTTATTCAAAAATTGCTCCCAACCCACACCTGTCAGTTTTAGAATATTTATATGAATAATGTGTATATTATAATTGCATATAGTAAGACATCATTCACTGAATGATACAGTTCAGTATGAACAGGGCCACATCTATAGTAAATGTTGAATACAAGAGAATAATAAGTAAAACAATTCATCATCTGTTCTTCCTTTATGCTATTGATCTTTATCCAAAGTATATATCATCTTACATACTTTATATACTGTATATATAGTTATACTGGAACATCATTGTTAATATTGATATTGTAAAAATTGATATTTTTTAAGTATTGTTCTTAGTAGCTAATTGTCTTAGTATGTTACACTGTAGTCTGTAATAAAAGTAATTGATTATATTATCAAAATTGTGTTTGGTACTATAAAAGTTAACCTTTTGTGTTTATTTTGAGTTACTGTACATCTGGGATGTCGTACCCCTAGTATCTTTTATTCACGAATATTTACTTAAAAACAATACAGCTATATTTCCTACACAGGTGTTATTATCTCCCAATGATCTTCCCTTTCCAGCATGAGTGGTGTGCACATGATGTTGGCGGTGGCCCCGGTTTTTGCCTCTTGTTTGGGGTGTGGATAGCGCATTTTAGACACCATTCATTCCCTTCCTTCTCAATAGTGGACCTGGTTTACTACCATTCCTAGTATGGATTTGGATATGTAGGATCTGTAGGATTACCCTCATTTCCCATATTTATTTTTTTGTTTGGGGTTGAGTTCACACTCTCTTACCTCCCCTTCTGGGTAAATCTATCTATCTATCTATCTATCTATCTATCTATCTATCTATCTATCTATCTATCTATCTATCTATCTATCTATCTATCTATCTATCTATCTATCTATCTATCTATCTATCTATCTATCTATCTATCTATATGGTTGGAGCCCTATGTCCGATATGGACATAGATAACATTTATAGTTTAAGATAAGACTTACCATCGGAAATAGACCTGGAAGTGTGGACTTACCATATGAAATGGACCTGAAAGTGTGCCTTGGTCTAATGGCCGGTATGCCAAAATAAGAAGGCATACCCTGGTTTAAGAAATGATTATTCTGTAAAGAGAAATGAATAGTTGAGAAATGCTGTGAAATGGGGATGGGAGGGTGGGTATCGTGCACAGGAAACCGACAAGCACCACAGGTGAGCGGGCTGCTTAAATACCCCACGGGCTCCTCCCATAAATTCAGGCCACCATACTGGCCTTCCTACTTATGGTTGGAGCCCTATGTCCAATATGGACATAGATAACATTTATAGTTTAAGATAAGACTTACCATCGGAAATAGACCTGGAAGTGTGGACTTACCATATGAAATGGACCTGAAAGTGTGCGTTGGTCTAATGGCCGGTATACCAAAATAAGGGGGCAAAAACATTCAGGTAGGGGTATAATATTTTATTGGTTTTCAGTTATTCATTGAGCCAATTTGGAGAATGCCTGTGCCATCTCTACTTGAGGATTGGGGATATACCGGGCGAAGCAGGCTGATTTCCACCTGCCTAGTCTTTTGATGACGTGGTCTGGAACCCCATGGCGGGATGCTGCGGAGGCTGCTCCGATGCGAAAGGAGTGTCCGGAGTACTGACTGGGGTTAAGGTGAAGATTGCGGAGAAGTATCCTTATGTGTTTTACAAACTGACAGGCGCTTAAGGGTTTAACTGGGAATAGTAGAAGAGGACTGGTGTCCGGTTGTTCAGGCAGGAGTGACAGGAGACGGTTGAGTACGGTGACTGGACACCAGTTGTTATTGGTTTTGTACAGGTGAATGTCCACTCCAGAGCCTGTTTGCTGGGTTTTAGAGACCTCGAGGTGAAGGATGAAATGGTCTTGGCAGCGAAGCAAGTGCCGTCTGCATAGTACTTGGTCTGTGGGGTTGTTATAGGTGAATTCGCCAGGTCGCAAGAAGCCGTAGTAAGCCAAATATATGGCTGCTTGTAGGACCGTGCTGGGGAGCAGACCGAATGGCGAAGTAGCCAGAATAGTCGACATATCCCTGAAGATGGGCCCCGTAATGGGTAAGCGCTTGGTGCTGGTCACTGGTTGTTGTTTCTGAATGCCCCTTAGGATGGCTCGTATGGCGTGTGATGAGAACAGTGAAGGTTTTGTGGGGTCTTGAAGCGTCAAGAAATGTTGTATGCCGGCTAGGTATAGCCGAATGGTATTGTAAGATAAGGCCAGCTGAGTGTGGCAGTATGAAGTGAAGGCCAGTACCTGTTTGACATCTGTTGGTCCTTTATAGCAGGATGTGAGAAATTTATTGAACGCCTTTCAAGCTGTCTGGTAGGCTTTGAGTGTGTTATGAGAGAGTGAGTGATTGATGAGCTGTGTTGCTCCTTGTAAATGTTGAACTAGTCCAGGGTCAGTTGTGACCAGACAGGGATAGGGGCCGACACTGGTTCGGCTCCGGGAACCTGTTTGAAAAAGGAGGTGTAGTTAAAAAGTGACAGTGCGTCAGCAGCTAAATTGTATCTGCCTGGAATAATGCACAGTGTATGTTAAACTGATGTTGTAAAGACAGTTGTACCAATCTGCGCAGGAAGGACATGACTGCTAGGGACTTGGACCTGCCTTTGTTGATGATGTCTGCCGTGGCCTGTCGGTGGTGAGGACTACGGTTTGCCCTGTCCAATGGTGACCCCAGAGTTGTGCAGCTGCCACTATGGGATAGAGTTCGAAGAGGGAAGATGTTCGAATAAAGCTGGGTATCAACAGTATCTGTTGAGGCCAGGGTCCTGAAAACCATTGGTGGCCAAAAATTGCCGCAAAACCTGTGGAGGCTGCAGCGTCTGTCACCACCTGGGGTGACTGGGCCGAAACCATGGGTATAAATAGGGATATGCCATTCCAGGCGGACAGGAATTCCTCCCACATAGATAGGTCCGCTATTGCTGCGGAGTCTAGATTTAGGATCTGATCGGGGTCTTGTGTTTCTGACAGGAATCTCAGCAGGCATGACACGAAGGTGCAGCCTTGTGGAATAATTCGCATGGCGAAATTAAGCATTCCCAGGAGAGATTGCAACTGCTTTTTGGTGCACCCCTTGGTGTGGGTGAATTTGTGAAGGACCGCCCTAATGCGGGTTAGTTTGTCGAGGGGGAGACTGGCTTGCATAGCGCAGGTGTCTAAGTTGACCCCGAGAAAGGTGATGTTGTGTGCTGGGCCGTCGACTTTGTGCTCGGCGATGGGAACATTGAGATCTCCGAATATCACTCTGAGTTTGTCGAGGTCTCCTGGGGGCTTGCTGGGAGGTTCTATTAGTAGGAAGTCGTCCAGGTAATGGATGACTTCTTGGCACTGAGCCTTGTGTAACAGTATCCAAGCAAGGGCCTGAGCGAATGTGTCGAAGAGCCAAGGACTACTCTTCGAACCGAACGTCAGTTTTGTGGCAAAATAATATGCCTCCTTCCACTTCATGCCATGCCAGCACCAAAGAGATGGGTGAATAGGCAGGAGCTTGAAGGCATCCGAGATGTTGGCTTTGGAAAGCCAGGCACCTGTACCTGCTTTGATGATTGCTTGTATCGCCATGTCCACGGAGGAATATTTTAGGGAGAATTCTTCGGAGGGGATCAGGGAATTGAGACTGGGGATGTGGGAAGAATGAGGCGCAGACAGGTCGTACACCAAACGTAATTTATTTGTGAATTTGCCCTTGACAAGCCCAATAGGGCTGACTCTCCAAGTGCTGAAAGGGGGCTGAGTGAAAGGGCCTATAACGTACTCTCGGTCTACTTCTGCTTGTAAGAGCCGATCTATGGCTTGTTCGTCAATGGCTGCTGAACGAAGATTCCCACATTCGTAAGTACTGTGGGGTAGTGAAATGAGGCCGGTGTGAAAGCCTACTGTGAAGCCCTGGATAAGGTAGGTGGCCAGGGAGGGGGTGGGATGTGAGGTGAGGTAGAGTCCTAGCCATAAGACGTTGATCCGGCTTAGTCATGCCCTCTTCTGTTGTTTGACTTCGCACAAGTTTCTTGGGTGCGCTCTTTGGCATAAGGTGCAGATGTGGAGTAGGCGGCACTGACTGAAGTTGCAGGACCCGTAATTGTAATTATTGCAGATGGCTGCCCCTCCCACGGTTCGGACTGGGCGTCCGAATTTGTCCACCTGAGGCATTTGTTCAGGGGCCGACTGACCCTGAAGTGCACCGGAGGTAGAGGGAAATTCGAAGGGACGTCTGGTTGTCGCATTGGCGCACCAGGTGGCAGTGTGGGTGGCGGACTGGCAAATCGCGCACAGGGGTGAGCGTAAGCCGGCAAAATGGCGGCAGAACAGCTCTGTGTCCATGAGACTCCAATTTGTTGTTGTTTGGAACTGTGTGAGTCTGGCAGCAGCCTTTGCGGAAAAGGAACGGTGGTAGTCGTAAAAGGAAAATCCTCCATACTTGTAGCCCAAGTCTACTACCGTATAGAGGTACAAGTCCAGCTCTTCCCTTCTGCTGGGGGCGGCTGAGCATAGGACGTCTCTCAGCATGCCAAAGGCCAGGGTGAATTCTGGGACGGATAACTTGCGGTTCAGTCTGGGGTCTTTGGCTTTAAGGACCACCGATATGTCACCCCAGGAGTAGGCCTTATTTTCTGCCAGATCGTGCACAGAAATAAGGAGAGAGGCCAGATTGACGTCCCTGCCATCCAAAATGTCCTTCCTGATGCTGGTTGGAACCAAATGGGAGGGGTAGACAATGGGGCTCCAGCCTGAGGTACCTGCAGGAAGGGGTGTTAAGGTTTGGGTTGCGGTTGGGTCGGGGATAGCCGTGGCCGGTCGTGCCTCCAGGAGTGCCACCCTGGTTTGTACGTCTGTGACCGAGGTAGACAGGGACGACACCATTGTGTGAAGTTGTGAGATGGCTGAAGATATTGACTGGAGGGATGCCTGTTGGGTACTGGGTCCTGCTGCTGGTGGGGGAAAGAGGAGTTTGAACAGCTCGCCTTTCCTCGCTGTGGCGGGGAAGGGCACACCTCTGCGTCTTAGCTCTGCCGTCAGTTTGGGGATAGTCCATCCCCTGAGGGACTGCACGCTGCCGCTCTCTGAGACCGGGGAAGGTGACAGAGGGGCCGTGTAGTCTTCGCTGCCGGCCTGAGACATGGTTGATCTGGTGAGAATATCCTGTCTTTGAGCTCTTATTTTTGGTTGACTGTAACCTATTGGGGGTGACGTGAATTTCAAGTTTTTTCTTTGATTCCCTGAGTCATACTTACCCGACTTATTTTCTCCCATTTTTTTTTTTTTTTTACCTGGGGGGATATCGTCCAACCTGGTGCAGGGTGGACCTACTGAACTTTGACTGACCTGGAGGAAAATGAAAGGTGATAATTCGTGAAGGGTTTGCTGACCAACTTGAAGCAATGACTTGTATAGTGCTTGCAATCTTGTGACAATGAAATGATTTGAAATGTTTGCCTTGATTATGAAATGAGTGAACTCCATGACAGAGGTCCGGCTCGGTCGTGTCGTGACTGAACCGACCGTGAACCGGGCTCTGGAGCATGTACTGAAATGAGGCAACTGAAAAACTTTGGTGCACACCGGGACGAATCGGTGCATGTTTGATGCATCTGGATTCGAATCAGAGCGCAGTATGAAATGAGAGAACTGTTTACCTTGACCGAGGCTCGAATTGGTTGTGCCGCATTTTGCAACTGGCAACGCACCGAGCTCTGGTATAGGTATGGATACGGCCGAAACAACTGAGGCATTCCGTGACAAATCGGTGCATCTCGGATGCGACTGGTTTCGAAACGGTGATGCGCTGTGGGAGTGAAAAGGTAGCAATTCCATGACAGAGATGCGGATCGATCACCCGATATCTGCGACTAGCTATGATCCAGACTCTGGAGCACGTTTCAGAAATGAGGCCGAGCCCTGGGGCACGCCGTAACGAATCGGTGCATGGAGGATGCGATTGGATTCGAAGCGGAGCGCGGTAAGTGCAGGTGTAACATATTGTTTGCCATGACAGAGGCACGAATCGGTCGTGCTGCTGTAGCGACTGACTGCGAATCGGACTCTGGAGCATGTACTGAAATGTGGCTAATACCTAGGGCACGCCGAGACGAATCGGTGCATTTCCATGTGACTGAATTCGTATCGGAGCGTGATACGTGGCAATGAAATGATAACCATGACAGAGGTATGAATCGGTGAGTCGAAGTGACTGATAATGACGTGACTCTGGAGCATGTACTGAAATGAGGCCAAAACTACTGGGGCACAAAGGGAGGGAATCGGTGCATCTTTTAGGTGCGACTGGATTCGAATCGGAGCGCGGTACGAGACTGAAATGAGAAATGATTTGAAATGGTTTGAAATGTTAGAAATGTATTTAGAAATGTTTCAGAAATGAGAAATGATTGGTATCGAACTGACGTGGTTCGATAAGATTTATGCATTTACGAATCGCTATGGCTGTCTACTGACACATGTTTAACAATTCAGACCTGTCTGAAATGAAGCGACGCTTGCGTCGCTGTGGTTTCCTCGGATAACGCGAAATGGTAACATGACGACAGTGCGAGTGATACACATGCGGTTACGTTCGTGAAATTTGCGAGTGATTCGTGAATCTGATATTTAGTGACATGACATATAAGTACGTAAAAACAAAAATCCGAGGGGACCCTACCTGCGACAGCCCAGCCAGACGCGTGGTGCGAACGAATCGGTAAACGCGGACTTCAAAAAACTCTCGTGCACGGAGATCACGAATGCGGGAACTTGCGAGCCAAGTACTTGCGAACGCTGGAATCGGAATAGTCGGCCTAGTGACGTATATCACGCACAGGAAACCGACAAGCACCACAGGTGAGCGGGCTGCTTAAATACCCCCCGGGCTCCTCCCATAAATTCAGGCCACCATACTGGCCTTCCGACATATATATATATATATATATATATATATATATATATATATATATATATATATATATATATATATATATATATATATATCTATATCTATATAGATCTATATGTATATCTATATCTATATCTATATATATATAGATAGATATATATATATATATATATATATATATATATATAGATATATATATATATAACATATATATAATATTTTTTTTTTCTTGCAACTAACCTATGGTTATTATCATAAGAATACATTTGGACATTGATGCTTGGTCCACTGTTCAGACCCCCTTTGGAAAATACCTGGGTTTTGCCACCTCAGCCCCCATGGCGGATGCTCTCCAACACTCCCCTCATGTACAGAGCTGCTAGAATTTTCCTTCCCTCTCTTTTTTTGAGCTGGTATGTAAGTATTAGGGTTTTCAATACCCTTTCTGGAATATGCCCACCACATATATGAATTATTTTAGTTTTTTCATATATTAATTCTAGACTCCCTTTTCTGCATCTACTCCTGAAAAAATGGAGACCAATCCATGAAAAACATGTAGAGTTACAGGATGCTTAGAAAATGATGTTTGGATTGTCTTGTTGTTATGAAGTTTGATGTTTGGTTTTATCTATGAAATGTTATTTATAATTACATAGTCCTATGGTACTATGATGAATTAGTCAATATGACTCAGCTCAAATAAATGTTTTTACCCATATTCCATCATGTCTGTATATTGTCTACTATATTGTATTTTGTTATCATGCAATAAAATGATATGTATATTGATTGTTTATTATAATTGGCCTAATTTAAAGTCCCCTAAACCTATGCTTTTCCCTTCGATACACATTTGGGAGGGAGGTTTTTCATATATGGTGTCACAGACCACACCCCCCTTCTCTCCCGAATGTTTGTAGAATAGTCTCCCTCTTTTTCAATATGTTTATTGTTTTGCCATAAACAAAAAATATACAAACATTAATTTAGATCAAAGGTCTGAAAAATAGTCACAATAAGTAGTAAATCAGGTAACATATACAGTACTGTATATAGGATGACACAAAGGATCAAAACAAGTAAATATAATGCAAAGAGACCTGACACCATATTTCCCAGGTTGTAATGGAAGTTCTGAGATCTGGCATGTTCCTTCCACCTCTCAAGGTGGGGATTGATAAATCCATCAGCAAATGTTGTTGCTAGGGATGAGCCGAACACCCCCCTGTTTGGTTCACACCAGAACTTGCGAACAGGCAAAAAATTTGTTCGAACACGCGAACACCGTTAAAGTCTATGGGACACGAACATGAATAATCAAAAGTGCTAATTTTAAAGGCTTATATGCAAGTTATTGTCATAAAAAGTGTTTTGGGGACCCGGGTCCTGCCCCAGGGGACATGGATCAATGCAAAAAAAGTTTTAAAAACTGCCTTTTTTTTCAGGAGCAGTGATTTAATAATGCTTAAAGTGAAACAATAAAAGTGTAATATCCCTTTAACTTTCATACCTGGAGGGTGTCTATAGAATGCCTGTAAAGGGGTGCATGTTTCCCGTGTTTAGAACAGTCTGACAGATCCCGGCCCTCCCCCCTGTGTGAAGTGGTAAGGGGGTACAAAAGTACCCCACCATTTCACAAAAAAACTGTCAAAAATGTTAAAAATGACAAGAGACAGTTTTTGACAATTCCTTTATTTAAATGCTTCTTATTTCTTCTATCTTCTATCTTCCTCCGGTTTCTTTCTCCATCTTTTTCTTCTTCTGGTTCTTCTGGTTCTATCTCCGGTGTTCTCGTCCGGCATCTTCCTCCACGTCGTCTTCTTATCTTCTTCTCCTTGGGCCGCTCTGCATCCATGATGGCATGGAGGGAGGCTCCCGCTGTGTGACGCTTCTCCTCTTCTGACGTTTCTCAAATAATGGGGAGGGCAGAGCCATTCGGTGACCCCGTCCCCCTCTGACGCACGGGGACTTGACAGGAACTTCCCTGTGGCATTCACCGTGACATCAGAAGGGGGTGAGGTTACATAACGGGTGATCCCACCCCCTCTGACATCACAGGGAATGCCACAGGGAAGTCCCCGTCAAGTCCCTGTGCGTCAGAGGGGGCAGGGTCACCGGGTGTCCCCGCCCCCCATTATTTAAGAACTGTCAGAAGAGGAGAAGCGTCACACAGCGGGAGCCTCTCTCCATGCCATCATGGATGCGGAGCGACCCGAGGAGAAGAAGACGCCGATGCCGCAGGGGAAGATGCCGGACGAGAACACCAGAGGAAGAACCAGAAGAACCAGAAGAAGAAGAGGATGGAAGAAGAAACCGAAGGAAGATAGAAGATAGAAGAAAGAAGATAGAAGAAAGAAGAAGCATTTAAATAAAGGAATTGTCAAAAACTGTCTCTTGTCATTTTTATCATTTTTTACAGTTTTTTTGTGAAATGGTAGGGGTACTTTTGTACCCCCTTACCAATTCACACAGGGGGGAGGGCTGGGATCTGGGGGTCCCCTCTTTAAAGGGGGTTTCCAGATTCCAATAAGCCCCCCGCCCGCAGACCACCACAACCACCGGGCAAGGGTTGTGGGGATGAGGCCCTTGTCATTGATGGGGACAAGTTGTTTTGGGGGCTACCCCAAAGCACCCTCCCAATGTTGAGGGCATGTGGCCTGGTACAGTTCAGGAGGGGGGCCGCTCTCTCATCCCCACCTCTTTTCCTGCGGCCTGCCAGGTTGCGTGCTCGGATAAGGGTCTGGTATGGATTTTCGGGGGGACCCCACGCCATTTTTTTAAAAATTTTGGTGCGGGGTTCCCCTTGAAATCCATACCAGACCTGAAGGGTCTGGTATAGATTTTGAGGGGGACCCCACGCCATTTTTTTAAAATTTTGGCCAGGGTTCCCCTTAATATCCATACCAGACCTGAAGGGCCTAGTATGGAATTTAGGGGGACCCCCCACGTCATTTTTTTTTAAATTTTGGTTCGGGGTTCCCCTGTGGGGAATTCCCATGCCGTTTTTATCAATGAATGAAAAGAATGACCCGTATTCCTAATTTCATAAGGACTGACGTGCTCAAAAGTTAGAAGTTGAAAAGAAAAGAGAAGAGAAAGAAAATATAGGAGAAAAGGAGAAAAAAGAGAAAAAGATATAGAGAGTTGCTCCCCTGCTTCTGGCCTTCTGTTATCATCCCTATTTTTATACCCCTGATTGCAGATACCCTAACCAAGGATTCCAAATCGTTTTAAATTTGGTTTGCTTGTTCCAGAGAACACTAGCCAACTTCTTATGGAGCATTATCCAAGAGTTTTTAATCTTTGTTACGGCTATGTTAACAGTAGGCAATTGCCCTGATTATGGGCTAAGTATATCTGGGGTTGTCTGCAATTGGTTAATTTGAAAGTGCAGTTCTAGCATGTTTAGGTACATTAATATTGGTTACTGAATAAATTAACATATACACTCAGTTCAAAATATTTTGATTGTGGGAAAGTCCACCAGGTATGATACGTGGTACTCTCGTGTCCTCATCCTCTAGAGCAGAAGGAGGATGTTTTGCGATAGATCTTGTCAATCCTGGATGGAACTAAGTAACACGAGGAAAGATCTTAGACTTTTCTTTGACTGGGGTGGTACTGATTATTTCTTTGTGGATTCTGTATTTCCATAGAGCCCAGTCCTCATCAAATATTTCCATGCCTAGATCTCCCTGTAACGAGATGCAAGGTGCAAGAACCGCAGGGCTCTCGTATGGAGCAGAGAGCCAGTACTCGTGCCACTCATCCTTCTAGTGAAGTGGCAAGAACCAGCGGCCTAGTATATCCTGGTCATACATCCAGCACTGCAGTATCATGTGGAGACGTGGCGAGTCCCATAAGTGCAGTTCAAGCTGGTGCGGTGGCTAGCACAAGTAGTGTCCTGAAGCCACCTGGAAGGCCCTTCCTGCAGAATATGCCAATTCTAATCGGGAGCCCACCACTTCTGCAGCACCCGTTCACTGGCCAACCCAGAATTCAGATGGAAACAGTTGATTTTACATCACTTGATTTTTATTCGCTGTTTTTCATGGAAGATCTCTATAGATCTATTGTGGAATTTTAAGACCTTTCTGGGCCTATCCCCCCTCATAGGCATAACTAAAAAAAGTGAGTTGCTGTCATATTGGTCCACTGACCCAATTTATCATATGCCCGTGTTCTCTGCTTGCATTACCAGGACATGATATGAGCAGATCTTGCAGTTCATGCATTTTAATGACAATCAACTCTGTGATCCTCGCGGTGACCCTGGATATGATCGGCTCCACAAAATTCTGCCCCTCGTAAACCACTTCAACCAACAGTTTGTAGCCTTGTTTACTCCTGATCAAGGTGTCTGCGTTGATGAGTCCCTGATTACATTTTCTGGCCGCTTATCTTTCAAACAGTATCTTCCCAGCAAGTGTGCCAGATATGGGGTCAAGATGTATAAGTTCTGTGACAGGGCAACAGGCTATACATATAGTTTTATGGTTTATGAGGGAAAAGATAGTCACGTGGAGCCTGAGAACTGTCCAGACTACATAGGGAGCGCTGGCAATATTGTTTGGGACTTGGTGTTACCCTTATTCAGAAAAGGTACCACTTGTACATGGACAATTATTACACAAGCGTGACACTTTTTAGTCACTTGATTGATCATGAAATTGGGGCACGTGGCACCATGCAATCTAATCCCCGGGGCTTACACCAGCGGCTTGTAGAGTCCTGACTTAGACTGGGGGAGAGAGCCTGCTTGAGAAGTAATAATTTGCTCTTAATGAAGTGAAGGGATAATCAGAATGTTTTCATTCTGTCCTCCCTTCACATAGAGATGACAGTCCAAATTACAATGGCGATTGGTGTTGTAAAGACACCCCTCTGTGTCCACGAATAAAACCTAAATATGTGAGGATGGACCTTAACGACCAGTTGATGGTGCCGTACTTAATTGCCCGTAAGGCCAAAGCAAATGCAGTAAGCCGGCTGAGAAGCCTTCCCAACGATCACCCCAAAGAAGATGTTCTGTCTGTAGAAAACGTGGATATAGGCGTGACACCCGCTATTATTGTCCCTCCTGTCCTGCCCAACCTGGTCTTTGCATCGGTGAATGTTTCAAATGCTACCGTACACTAGTGGAGTATTAGCATAGAGTACAGGACACACTTTCACAGGGTCTCCAAAGATGCCATTGCATTTTGAGAGACCCAAACCTGGAACCGTTACAGTTGCAAATAAAAGTGTAAAAAAAAAATAAAAATAAATATATATATATATAAAATAAAAAAGCCAAAAATAGTTGTTTTATTGTTCTTCTTTCTCTATTCTTTCTATTGTTCTGCTCTGTTTTACTGCACTTTATAACTGCAATATTTTATTCTTACTATGTTTTATCATGTTTGCTTTTCAGGTATGTAGTTCTTTTATACTTTACTGTGCACTGTATTTTATTGTTAACCATTATTTCCTTTTCAGGTACGCCATTCAGCTGCAGCAATGATTTGTTTATCTTGAAAGCAACAGCGTCTGCGCTCACAATACGTAAATCAGTGACTCCAGCGCTGTAGGAGGGGATTTCATCACCACAGTTAAAAAAAAGAACATATATGTCGGAGCATGGGGGCAGGGGTGGAGGGGCAATTTGCCCATAACATTAGGGGTGGATTGGCCCCAAGCTTCAGCATATATTTTTTACTCTTTTTTTGGCACAGATTGTTGTTGTTTTATTGAGTTAATGTTTTATTGTTAGTGCTGCAGCACTGATTTATCTATCTTGACAATAACAGCATTTGCTCTAACGATATGTAAATCAGTGATGACTTCAGCACTGTAGGAGGGAATTTCACCACCACAATTAAAAAAAAAGAGCATATATGCCCATCATTAGAAGTGGGTGGATGCAGGGCAGTATTTTAAAGGGCATACCCACCGATCAATCTCTTTTTTTGTTCAGCCCACAGGCTGCATAAAAAAAAGAACAATATAATATATGCCCAACAAGGACCAGCAACGTACTGGAATGAGTGGTTATACCACAATTATACCTGCAGGTATCATCTTGGTATTGTTCTTTTCAGCCAGCGGTCAGCTTTCATGTAAAAGCAAACCTAGCAGCTAATTAGCTGCTAGACTGCTTTTACAAGCAGTGGGAGGGAACGTTCCCCCCCTCCTGCCATCGTACATGGTTTTCTCTGGCTCTCCTGTCCCACCTGGGAACCTGAGAATGCAGCCAGTGGTTCCACCAGCTGACCATAGAGCTGATCGAAGACCAGAATGGCTCCAATCATCTCTATGGCCTAAGAAACCAGAAACTACGGGTATTTCATGATAAACAGCGTCATTGGGAAATTGGGAAAGCATCTTATCACACCGATCTTGGTGTGGTCAGACGCTTTGAGGGCAGAGGAGAGATCTAGAGTCTAATAGACCCCAATTTTTTTTAAAAAAGAGTACCTGTCACTACCTATTGCTATCATAGGGGATATTTACATTCCCTGTGATAACAATAAAAATGATAAAAAAAATAAAAATGAAAGGAACAGTGTAAAAATAAAAAAAGGCAAAATAAAGAAGAAAAAAAAGCACCCCTGTCTCCCCGTGCTCGCACGCAAAAGCGAACGCAAGCATTGGTCTTGTGTCATATGTAAACAGCAATTGCACCATGCATGTGAGGTATCACCACGAATGTTAGATCGAGGGCAGTAATTTTAGCAGTGGACCTTCTCTGTAGATCTAATGTGGTAACCTGTAAAGGCTTTTAAAAGTGTATGTAGTTTGTCACCGCTGCACGGTTGTGCACAATTTTAAAGCATTTTGTGTTTGGTATTCATAAATTCAGCATAAGATCAACTATTTATATTTTACCAAACATTTGGGCAATATAGTGTTTTTTTTCCAAAAGAAATTGTGTTTAAAAAAATCACTGCGCAAATACTATGTGAAAAAACAAATTGCAACACCCACCATTTTAATCTGTAGGGCATTTGCTTTAAAAATATTTATATAATGTTTGGGGGGGTTCAAAGTAATTTTCTAGCAAATTTTTTTTTTCCCATGTAAACAAAAAGTGTCCGAAAGAGCTTTGTCTTCAAGTGGTTAGAAGAGTGGATGATGTGTGGCATAAGCTTCTAATGTTGTGGTTTTTTTTTCACAAAGTTGTCACTAAATTATATATTGCTCACACATGACATGGGTATATGTGGAATTACACCCCAAAATACATTCTGCTACTTCTCCTGAGTACGGGGATACTTCATGTGTGGGAAATTTTGGGAGCCTAGCCACGCACAGGACCCCAAAAACCATTCACCGCCTGTCACTACCTATAATAGTTTTGGAGGCCCTGAAATGTCAAGATAGCAAAATCCCCCCCAAATGACCGCATTTTGGAAAGTAGACACCCCAAGGTATTTGCTAAGAGGCATGGTGAGTATTTTGCAGCTCTCATTTGTTTTTGAAAATGAAGAAAGAAAAGGATTTTCTTTTCCTTTTTTCAATTTTCAAAACTTTGATCTGCAAAATACTCAACATGCCTCTCAGCAAATAGTTTGGGGTGTCTACTTTCCAAAATGGGAAAATTTGGGGGGGGGTTGTGCTATCTTGACATTTCAGGGTCTCCAAAACTGTGATAGGTAGTGAAGAATGAAATCATCATTTTACGCCCTTAGAAATCCTGAAGGCGGTTATTTGTTTTTTGGGGCCTTATACGCGGGTAGGCTCCCAAAAAGTCTCACACATGTGGTATCCCTGTACTCAGGAGAAGCAGCAGAATGTATTTTGGGGTGTAATGTCACATATGCCCATGGCATGTTTGAGCGATATATCATTTAGTGACAACTTTGTGTACATTTTTTATTTATTTATTTTTTTCATTTTTCAATCACTTGTGACAAAAAAATAAAATATTCAATGTGCTCAACATGCCTCTCAGCAAATTCCTTGAGGTGTCTACTTTCCAAAACGGGGTCATTTGTGGGGATTTTGTGCTGACCTGCCATTATAGCACCTCAAGAAATGATATAGGCATTCATAAATTAACTGCTGCATAAATTCCAGAAAATGCACCCTAGTTTGTAGATGCTATAACTTTTGCGCAAACCAATAAATATACACTTATTGAATTGTTTTTTACCCGAGATATGTGGCTGAATGGATTTTGGCCTAAATTAATGACTAAAATTGAGCCTATTGTATTCTTTTTATAACAAAAAGTAAAAAATATAATTTTTTTCAAAATTTTTGGTCTTTTTTCATTTATAGTGCAAAAAATAAAAACCGCAGAGGTGATCAAATACCACCAAAAGAAAGCTCTATTTGTGGGGAAAAAAGGACACAGACTTTGTTTGGGTACAGCATTGGATGACCGATCAATTACCAGTTAAAACAGCGCAGTGCCAAATTGTAAAAAGTGCTCTGGTCAGGAAGGGGGTGAAACCTTCCGGGGCTGAAGCGGTTAAATATTTCAATTCCAATAAGTCTCCCCCTTGCAAGGCTCGTGCAAACTAAGGAGTGACAGGTTATGTAGATGAGACCCTTGTTCCCATAAACATGGGGATAATGTGTCTTGCAAGGGTGGAGGGGTCACTGGGGGATTTGTGCACACCCTTACAAGGACTGCTCCAAATATGGAAGGCATGGGGCCTGTTATTGTTTGGGGTGGTCATGCTTACTGCATCCCCTTTCCCGACCACTCAGACTGCATGCCTTGATAAGAGCCTTTTTTTTCTTTTTTTTATCAATAAGTTTTTATTGAGTATTTCAAGAGATGGCTACAGAAAGGAAAAAAAATGGGAAATGGAGGAAAATTGGTTACATAACATAAAATAGGGTAGTAAGTGATATACATCTTATAATGATATACATTCAGAAGATACAATAGATAGGTATAGTATTAGACCTACTGGTTCTGTTAATACGGTATAATCACCTCGAGTATCATGTAAGTTACAGCTTATAAGGCCATATAGACCAGGTTTTGTCAAAAGTCGCACAATGTAATGAGTTTAGTGCAATGAGGCGTTCAAAGGTGTAGTTTCTGTTGACAGCTTTCACTATATTTGTCACATTCAGGGCTGTAGTGGATTTCCAGTTACAAAGTATCATTAATCTTGTCTCTAGTAATATGTGTGTCACTACAGGTCTGAAGTCCTTATGAATTTTGTCAATGTTTAAATGTAAGATTGCTAATGCAGGGTCTGGGGGTGTAAGCATTCCCGTTATGGAGGAGATTAGTCAAAATATTTGATTCCATGTACTTTTAATTGTGGGGCAATGCCATAGCATGTGTAGTAAAGAACCCGTGTGCCCACAGGCTCTCCAGCAAAGTGGTGAAGTGCCAGGAAAGAATTTTGCCACTCTATAAGGTGTGTAATGCCATCTATTGGCTAGTTTGATTGCTAGTTCCCAGTGTTTAATGCAATGAGAAGCTTTATGTATTCCTGTAAATGCCTGTCGCCATTGTTCTGGTGAAAACTGTTTGCCCAAGTCGCCCTCCCATTTTGTCATTGCTGTAGTTTTGATGAAGGTATTTTTATCCCTTATTTTGTGGTAGAAAAATGATATACCTTTATTGTTGTTGTTGGCGTGTGAGTAAAATTGCCATATTGCTGTTGGTATGTGGAGAGACGGTCTGGGGTGGGATTTAAGAAATTGCGTGATCCTCGTATACAGATATTTCTCTTTATTGGTGAGGTTGTATTGGGACATGACTTGGTCAAATGTTTTCAGTTGAGTTCCGTCATAGAGGTCCAGGATGCTATTTACAACTTTAGTCATCAAGTAAGTAACTTTCAGTAATGGAATCTTTGTTTCTAGTAGCGTCATAGGTAGTGTGTATGGAAGTGCTTGATTATCCTGATGTTTTTGTTTGAGAAGGAATCTCCAAGCTTTCAATGAGATCTGCATAGGGGGAGTAAAAGCGGAGATTTTCCATGGTGACCACCCATCACTTAATAAAAATAAGGTTAAATCTTTTGTTGGGGCTAATGCTTTTTCAATGTCTACCCATAATGGTGGATCTTCCGTTTTGAACCATAATTTTGTCTGATCTAGTCGGACTGCCCAGTAGTAGTCATATAGGTCCACTAGGCCTGCCCCTCCTATTTTTTTATGAAATGTGAGGTTGTTTCTGGAGAATCTGGCTTTTTTACCATTCCATATGTATTTCCAACCTATTTTTGACATTTTGTGAATATAGTGGATAGGTATGTTGATTGGTAAGGAACGGAAAATATAAAGTATTTGAGGTAGCAACATCATCTTATATGCAGTGATTCTACCAAACCAAGATATTTCCTTGGTAGACAAATGTTTGATTTGGGCTTCCAGTGTGGCCATCAGTGTTTGCATATTTGCTCCAACCAATGTGGAGGTTTTATTAGTAAGTGTAATACCGAGATATTTTATGCCATTTAAGCTCCACGTATAAGGCAGTGTTGTTTGTAGCATTGTGCGTTCGTGGGGTAGGACACCCAGGTCTAGTATTAAAGATTTATTAAAGTTGACTTTATAGTATGATATTTCTCCAAATGTGTTAAGGATTGTGTGGGCCTGCGATAATGATGTGGCAGGATTTGTCAGGAGAAGGATTACATCGTCAGCGAAAAGGTTTATGGTATGCAGACTGGAGCCAAACTGGAAGCCCGTAATCAGGGGATGAGATCTTATAGTTTCAGCTAGGGGTTCAATCATTAAGTTAAAGACTGTTGGGGATAGGGGGCACCCCTGTCTTGTACCGTTGGTAATAGGGAATGGTTTGGATAAGAACCCAGAGGAGTAAACCTGTGCCGACGGTTGTGAGTATAACGCCATAATGGCTTGCAGTATGGGGCCTTGGAACCCAAATTTGGTAAGTGTCATTCTCATGTATGTCCAGTGGACTCTGTCGAACGCCTTCTCTGCGTCAATTGACAACAGCAGAGAAGGCGTTCGGATTTTTTCAGCAACATTCATTACATTTACAATTCTTCTGGTGGCGTCAGAGGTTTGTCTCCCCTTCACAAAGCCCATCTGGTCGCGTTTTATAATGCATGGTATTATATCTGTCAATCGTTTGGCTAACAATTTGGCATAGATTTTAATATCTGAGTTCAGGAGAGAAATAGGCCTGAAGTTCGCTGGTGTGATAGGATCTTTGCTAGGTTTTGGTAGTGTTACTATATAAGCTTTCAAATGTCATGGGGAAGGTGTGCGGACTCAGCAGCCTTGTTGAATATGGTTGACATATGTGGTGATAAAATGTTTGCAAAAGTTTTAAAATATTCGTTAGAGAAGCCATCCGGTCCAGGAGACTTTCCATCTGGAAGAGTGTTTATTATCTGTATTATTTCCCTTGCCGTGATTGGTGAATTTAATAATTCTAGCTGTTGTGTAGAAAGAGTGGGGAGGTTGATGTTTTTTAGGAACTTCTCAATCTGTTCCATTGTTGGTTGGTGTGTGTTGGGATCTGAGTGCAGATTGTAAAGTGAGCCATAGTAGTCCGCAAATTGATCAGCTATGTCTTGAGGGTTTGTTATTTTGTGTGGTTGTGTAGGGTGCTGTAGGAAAGCAATTCTCGTTTTGGTTCGAGCCGCTTTTAATCTGTTTGCTAAATACTTCCCTGCTCTATTAGCATTGGCGTAATAGTTCAGTTGAAGGCGTCTGAGATGTATGTCGTACTGTTGAGAAAGAATATGCCTAAGTTTTTCTCTGAGGGAGTTTAATTTGTCAGTAAGTGGCAGGCGTAATAGTTCAGTTGAAGGCGTCTGAGATGTATGTCGTACTGTTGAGAAGGAATATGCCTAAGTTTTTCTCTGAGGGAGTTTAATTTGTCAGTAAGTGGCAGTGTAGGGTTTTTTTTGTGTTGAATGGAGATATCGTGAATGTCTAACAGGATAGTGCATAGCTGCTGAGCCCGTTTTCTTTTTTCTCTGGCCCCTATTTGAATTAAGACGCCTCTCATGCAGGCCTTGTGTGCATTCCATAAAATGTATGGGTCATTGACTGAGCCCACATTATCATCAAAAAAGAAGTGTAATTTCTGCGATATTAGTGATTGGAGTTGTGGATCTCGTAATATGCGTGTGTTACATCGCCAGATGGGGGAAGGAGAGATTCCCCTCTCAGCCACAGACATAGAAATAGCTGAGTGGTCTGACCACGTGATATCATGTATAGTGGTTTTTTCAACATTTTGTAGCAGCCATTTATCCGTTAGGAATAAGTCAATACGGGAATATGAGCGGTGCCTGCTTGAAAAAAAGGTGTAGTCCCTTTCGTTACCGTGTAGGCATCTCCACGTGTCAAATAGCTCCTCCTTATGTAGTAGCGTTTGGAGGGACAAAGATCCCTTGCCTGATGAAGTATCTAGGAGTGGATCTGGTGTCACGTTAAAGTCTCCACAAATCAGGAGGTTACCATGTTGTAAGGCTTTTGCTTTTATGGGTCACTTTGTTGACGAATCTAATCTGGTGCCTGTTAGGAGCATATAATGACACTATGGTGTAGGGATTAGAATTAATTTTCCCTGTGGCAATGATGTATCTTCCTGCGTCGTCGATAATGATTTCTTTGGGCTCGAAGGAAATGGAATTTTTGAAGGCTAAGAGAACTCACCCAGTTTTGCGATGCGGCGTACATGCCACGTAGATAAATGGGTAGTCCCTATGTGTACATTGGGGATTGTTGTCTAGTTGGAAGTGTGTTTCTTGGACGCTTAGTATGTCCGCCTTATGCTTATGAGCTTCTTTCCATAAACTAAAGCGTTTAGCCGGGTGATTTAGGCCCTTGGCATTGATTGAGAGGCAGGTTATCGTCATTTAAGAGACGTGGGTCTGGTTATGAGGCTGTGTCGTGGGGGTACTCACTGCGGCCATAGGTAATTTACTGTGCTGCTGGGTTGCCAGTGGAGACGGCGTATTGGAGCAAGTCATCTGCTGGTTCGGAGGTGAAGTTGGTGCTTTGTATCTGTGTATATCACTTAAAAAAGAAGATAAAAAAAAACTGTAAACCAAACGGAGTAACATAAGAAATGGATCTCAAAAGTGATCCTCGTGCAGTCGTAGCTGCTATCGGTGGTATAGGGGGAAGGGAGAGAATCTAGAATAGAAACTCAGCCCTGGAGATAAACCTGTAATAACTTGGGTTTCATTTATGAGCTTCCACCTGTCGGCTTCTTATTAGATCTCCTGTAAGACACTACCTGCCAATCATTTTGGAGTAGAGGTGGCTCTGATGGGTGAGCCTGATGCATAGGCTGGTCCAGAATGATATTCCATCTCTTCAGGGCAGTGAGCCCTTCTTCCAGAGTATTGATTGAGATGGTGACCCCATTATGGGTAATGGAGAGTGTAGCGGGGTACTTCCATTTATGGAGGATTTTGTGGTTCCTCAACGCTTTCGTGATCGTTATTAGATTGCGGCGGCATTGCAGAGTATGTCTAGAAAGATCTGGAAGCAATCTGATGTTCGCATACTGCTAGGGAATGTTCTCTTGTTTGCGTGAGGCTTTAAGGACCCTGTCTTTAACATGGTAGAAATGCATTCTGAGCAGGACATCCCTGGGGATTTCAGCGGGGAGAAAGGACGGTTTAGGGACCCTGTGTATTCTGTCCACAAGAAGGTCATGAGCTGAGGCATCGGGTACCATTGTTGAGAATAGGGTCTGGGCGTATTGTAAGAGCTGGTTAGGGGGGAAATCTTCCGGTATTCCTCTCAGTTTAAGGTTGTTCCTCCTGGACCTGTCTTCTAAGTCGGCCATTTTGTCTTTGAGCCAAGCTATATCTTCCCCCTGGGCTGAATGGGCCTCCACCATTACATTATATGCTGAGGTGTATTCCTCCATTTTGTTTTCCACTTGATGCACTCTGTGGCCTATGGCTTGTACCTCCCTCTGACACTCTGTTATACCCCTGACCATGTCTGCTTGTAATGAGGAACGTAGTGACAGGAGCATTTATTTAAGTAAAGTGTCTGATACCGGCCTGTCTGCGGTGGGGAATTCCCTGATAGGATCCCCTTCAGTGCTGCTCTGGTGTGTGGGGTTGCCGTGAGGCCCGCTTACCTCCATGCACTGTGTGTTTCCCTGCCTCACGGGTGAGTTCCTCCTCAGCTTCGATTTGGCCAGGCTTCTTGTGGAGGGGCTGGATGGGCTAGAGGATGACACACTGGGTGGGTTCGGGAGCGAGTAGAGACAGATGCCGGGACTTGTCTGCCGCCGTGCGCGTCGGGCCTAAGCTCCGGCCTGTCAGCTGCCGTTCCGCTGCCATTTTGAGTATCGCGAGCTGCGTAATAGCTCGTCATTTTCTGCGGCTGTTGGGGATTTTTACGGCGTCTGGTCATCCCCGGTGTGTGCAGCGGGCACCTGCTTGTTAGATGGTAGGTCCGTTAGTCTGTAGGAGTACCGTGGAGCTCTGATGGCTGTGGATTATCTCCTGAGGCGAGCGGAGCTCTGGGATTACACGTCCATCTTAGAGCCCGGTTGGCCACGCCCCCTGATAAGAGCCTTTTATGAACTTTTCGGAAGAGCCAATGCCTTTTTTGCTGTTGTTTTTCTTTCATTAAGTATTTTTTTCAAAATGTATGTACTGTCTTTTTAAGAAAAGAAAATACAGAAGCTTGCAAGGATCTGTCAGTTAGTGCTACCACATATAAATGGCAGATTCCCGGCCACTGTTTGTAAATGGTGCATCTTCCTGCATCTAATGCCCCGTACACACGGTCGGATTTTCCGATGGAAAATGTCCGATCAGAGCGTGTTGTCGGAAATTCCGACCGTGTGTGGGCTCCGTCGGACATTTTCCATCGGATTTTCCGACACACAAAGTTGGAGAGCAGGAGATAAAATTTTCCAACAACAAAATCCAATCGCGTCAATTCCGACCGTGTGTGGCCTGTTCCGACGCACAAAGTGCCACGCATGCTCAGAAGAAATTCCAAGATGGAACAGCTCGTTCTGGTAAACTTAGCATTCGCAATGGATACAGCACTTTCGTCACGCTGCAATGTTAAAAATGGTTTAATACAGCGCACTCTCTTCTTCTTTATAATGTGACAAGAATTAAGTAGTTTTGCTGCTCATATTCACACACACTTCTCACAAAGTTTTATTTTGGTTTTTTTATTGGGATTCCCTGAATATATTGTTATTAGTTGTCACATCTGACAGAATTTTTTTTTTTTTATTTAATTTTTTTTGGGATTTTAAGCCTTTTTTTTTTTTTAATGTTTGAATTTTTTCAAAGGCTGATCTTTGTTCAATGTTATTTTTATTTTTACTCCAGAATATTTTTGTGTGTGTTTTGTGTGTCAAGTTACCCCAACACCATTGATATCTTTTATTATTTAATCTCAAGGAGATTGTTTGTTGTTGGTGTCCCTTGTTCATTTCACATTGTATATTTGAAATGTACCTGAATCCTCACAAACCAACTGTCCTTTTTGAAGTAAAACACATAGGAGAGTATAATTCAAAACAAAAATCCTTTATTAAGGGCTCAGAACCAAACAAAGAGGAAGGCAACACTGGATCAACAGGAGAAATTAGCGAAGCCTTGGACCCCCACGGCAGACATCAATTCTTGAACATCAAAATTGGTGGCCTGAGGAGTCCATATGTAAGGGAGGGCAGTCTGGTCCAGAATTCGCAGAGATCCAGATAGCAGCAGATGACATCTGTGTCCCCAGGCTGTGGTACCACAAGAGGCTGCATTTTTTGGCCGACCAGACTGGATCCAGGGTCCTCACTTTCTGGTTTTCCTTTCACGCTTCCTTCCGTGCTGTGGCTGTGCAGTTGGAGATGTGGCAGGAGGAGGAGTAGGACCTGGAGGAGGAGGAGGACTGGGAGGACCTGGAGGAGAAGGAGGAGGAGGACCATCGCAAAGGTGTGTCTGAGCTGTCATTTGGCCCCTCATACCTTTGTTAAGAGCCTCCAATATGAGCGCCTCACACAAGACTTGTTGGCCCTCCTCCATCCTCTGCATTTTATATGCAATGACGGCAGCAATGTCCTCCTCCATGGTCTGTGGTGCTCCCAGGACCTCTGTAGCCCTCCAAAAGAGTCCTCTGGTAGCCTCCTCTAGGGCACTCCTCCTACTGCCACTTTCTCTTTTCAGGGGGGGTGGAGGGACCTGCAGATCAGCCAGCCGGCTCGGCCCGGCCACCTCCTGGCTGAGACTTCCCTGTGTATGAAAAAGGGACATGGTTGTAATGTTTTGCATCATCAATCACAATCCTAAATTAGTACTCCAAACTAACATCTAGTTAACATCATTGATTGGACAAGCAGAAATCTTTAGCGGAATGCTAAACCTGGCTCAATCTGGGCTCCTCCACATGTGGCCTGGAAGGCCCAGGTTGGGCGTCAGAAGCCTCAGCCGGGGGGGAAGGAAGCGTGGAAGGAAGACTGGAGAGTGATGGCCTGGGTTCAGTCTGGTCTGCCAGAAAATGCAGCCTGTCGTAGTACAACATCCTGGGGACATAGATGTCATCTGCTGCTCCGGATCTCTGTGAATTCAGGACTTTCTTGCGCTCCCTTAGATATGTACTCCTCAGGCCACCAATGAAGATCTTTAAATAGGTGATGTCTGCTTCACTATTTCACACAATTGCTCCAGTGCTGCCTTCCTCTTTGCTTGGTTCTTGAAATGGGGGTGTTTAATCTCCCACAGACAGGGCAGCTCCCTTAAGATATCTATGAATACTGACATGAAGTCATTGTCTTTCACTAAGATATCCATGTTCACTGCAAGACACAACACAAGACAAAGCCTAATGTCAGACAAAACTCTCCTAATCTTGTTACAATATAGGCTTCAATGTAGAAGCAGTATAGGCACAAGTTTGTCTCTTACCTTCGTTCTTACGATCGGCGCGTCCAATGCTCCTTCCTCTGCTCACAGATCGTACGTAATACGCACGCGTGTTACGCTTTATACACACTGTGCATGCGTGTAACTCCGCCCGCCCCTGACGTTCTTTCTAGTCTATTCCCCGCCCCTTTTTGTTTGGCGCAGTGGGGGAAGAGCACATGGCGGAGTCACAGCAGGTGCGTGCTAATTGCAGGAACAAGGAGGAGGAGGAAAGCTCGGATCCGGACACGTCCCGATCCAGAAGGAGACGTTTTAAGGCCACAAATATGTCCTTTGGGGAGATGTTGGAGATGGTCGACATCATGAAGAAGTCCTACTATGACGGAAAGTATGAGCCTTACCCCAACCTCAATATCAGAAAGGCCAAGATCATGGCGAAAGTGATCAAAAGTCTGCAGAAGAATTTCAGGGTACGACGATCGAAAGATCAGCTCAGGAAGCGGTGGTCGGACCTGAAATTGAGAGAGCCAGAGCAGTACCAAAAGATCCGGAGAGTGCTGCAAAAAAGTAAGTAGTTGTGCTGTGTTGCTATTCTTTCTGTCTTTATTGCGTTCGTGCTGCTCCATATGCTTTTCTTAATTGTACAGTTTAAAAGGGCAACTTTAATGTTCATGGGCCCATTATTCGTTCGTATCAAACATTTTTCTTTCGGCCTCTAAAACACCATTGTTTAGGCCATATGCATTTTCCCACATTTTTTTGGGCCTACTTGGATGCCAAATAGTTGTTTGTGTAGATGGGTTTGTAACTAGAATGAAATGCCAACTAGATTGTGTGTAAGGAGAAGACACTGAGCAGCTGTTTTCACATCTGGACACTGGAGCACTAGTGTGGGACACAAGAACACCATTTTTATTAGGGGGCCACACAGGTGCTCCAGTGTATACTATAGGGGGGTCTCCATCTGTGAAGCTTGTACTAAACAGGTAAAGTATTGCAGCTTGACAAAGGCCAATAAAAAAAATACATCTTGGAACTCGGCTAAAATAGACAATTGTACCCCACTTCCAAGCAATGTTTCCTATTTCTAGTTCTGCCATCAAATATCTGTGTGCTAATTATACCATTTTTGTTTTACATAGGGGAGAAAAGACTCGGAGGACACCCCTCATCCGAGGAGACCACAGACCTCCCACCTATGGAAAAGGGTGAAATACCCCCAACCCAAGCTGAGCAGGAGGAAGAAGAAGATGTGGTGGAGATTGGCACCACAACAGGTGAGTGTCTGCGACCACAGGCTCAGGTAAAAGAGATGGATGCCGGCAGATTTTTGATACCTGTTTTTGTTTTCTTTCTCTCTTTTTAGGTGATCGTGATGTGAGGGATCCAGAACGTTTCACATCAGAAAGTGCCCAGATCCTGATCGGGGAGATCATGGGGTGTAATGTCGAACTGCAAAACATACAGCAAAAAATCAATGATGTTATTAAAAAAAATAATAACATCATTGATGTTTTGGGGCAAATTTAAAACCCCACAAAATTACTTTTTGGATTGTGGTCCAATCTTTTAAATATTTTTGCAATGTTTTGAAAAGCCAAATTTGGAGGATGCACACAGTGTGCCAACATGTGCTATCTGCCATCACGGGAGATCAATAGACGCGTTTTGGGGGTGCAACCCCTTCCTCAGTTATAAAGTAGCGTTGAGGAAGGGCTTGCTCCCCCAAAACACATCCCTTGATCCCCCCTGATGGCAGATAGCACATGTTGACATTCGTAAATTGGTGTGCATCTTCCAAATTTGGCTTTTCCAGGGGTGATTTCCCCCCATCTGAATGCTATATCAAACCCAGTTCCTAAATACTGATGTCTGATATAGCCTTCAGGTTTTACCTAATGTGAACTTTGTAAGTTCAAGTCTTTTGGCTTTCTTGTTGGTTTTACACAGGCCTGTTTTATCTGAAATGGACATTTCGATTTTTGATAATGCTACTGCAAAAATTGTTAAACAACAAACATGTTGGTTTGTTTTAAAAACCTTTGGTAAATGCACATGTGATTGTGCAGGTATAAAAAAGTTGCTTACTCAAGAATGTGTGGATTATTGTCTCAACACTACAATACAACACTTTTGGGGTGATGTAATTGCTGTTTTCTGCAAAAATGGGGGTTATTTCCTAAGGGCAAATCCTCTTTGCACTACAAGTGCAGTTTCAGTGCAGTTGCAAGTGCACTTGTAGTGAAATGTGTTTTTGCATTTAGGAAATAACAGCCAACAGGGCTTTGTATAAGGTTACACAATCACAACATTTTCTGGACTCAACACATTTCTGTCAGGGTCAGCTAAAACAAACACAAGCAGTAAATGTCCACCAAGAATTTCTTTTTTTTTTTATTATAAAAAGGCTTCACAGATTGTCTGGCATATTGATAGCCCCCTACCCGCAAAGAACTCCAGGTAGCGTAACCGGACATCACGGACACTCAGGGAGGGCAAGCCAGGATGGCCACTTTCAAGCCCCGTCAGCGTGGTTTGATGTAGGATTCTGGCCTCAGGCCCAACTGAGCCAGCATAGTTGGCCGAACGTTTCCTTAAAAAGTTATGGAGAACACAGCACGCAAGTATAATATGGTTCAGTTTATACTCCACCATATGGATGGGTGTCAGAAATAGTCGGAACCGGCTGGCCAGGATTCCAAATGTGTTCTCCACCACTCTTCGGGCTCTGGCCAGCCGGTAATTAAAAACCCTCTGTTCCGGGGTGAGGGTCCTCATTGGGAATGGCCGCATCAGGTGGTCCCCCAGTGCAAACGCTTCATCAGCAACGAACACAAATGGGAGTCCTTCCACATTGTCCTCTGGAGCTGGCAAGTCCAAGCTGCCATTCTGGAGACGCCTGTAGAACTCGGTCTGGGCGATGACTCCACCATTGGACATCCGGCCATTCTTTCCCACGTCCACATACAAGAAGTCGTAATTAGCCGACACCACCGCCAACATCACTATACTATTAAACCCCTTGTAATTATAATAGTACGACCCCGAGTTGGGTGGTGGGACGATGTGGACATGTTTCCCATCAATTGCCCCTCCGCAGTTAGGAAAGTCCCACTGCTGGGCAAAGTGGGAGGCCACAGTCTGCCATTCCTGTGGCATGGAAGGAAACTGTTGAGGAAAAAACAATAAACATTACTATTTTTACTCTGAAACATGGCAAGCAGATTATACACAAACATTATGGGGCAACCTCTAGATAGCATTTACTAAGGGGAATTTAACAAGGCCAAAGTATAAGGTACACCTATCATATTCCCCCTCCCCCCTCTCATGGGCCATTTCTAACATTATAGGGGGTGTGTGGAAATCTTGGACAGGTAACCCTCTTCACTTCATTGAGAGATGAATGCCTAAATAATGGGTATTACTTTGAACAGACCCTCCTTAGTTACACTATTGGCAGACCACTGGACATTTAAGAAGTGTCATAATACAAAGATATAAATACACATTGTACACATTTGAGGACATTTGGACATTGTGCTATTACCTATCAAGATAGTAATAGGATACAAAAACTTTAAACAGTACCATTGGAAAATATACAGGCAGGCCCTTGCACTACATGCTTTGGGGAATTCATCCATAAATCTGAGCACTAAAGAGATGGGTATAGCGTGTATGGGTTTGGCAAAGTCAGCAGATAGATGATTGAGGGTAGATGGAGAACTGGTATCAGCTGACTTAGCAGTTGGGGGAGGGAGGGTTACTAAAAATTATTTGGGGACACCACAAAAAAAAACCCTCTGGCACTCTGCCTGAATTTAAATCAAAAATAACATTTCAAAACATTTTAGGGGGTGTTTGGGGTAAAGCACTACTATGGAGCTGATAAAATACATTGTTAAGTGACTACATGAGGTGAATATAGGCCAGGAGACACCATGCTGGGGAGGTTAGTGAAGGGCAAATATGTATGAAGGACATAAAATAATAATTACATAAAAATCCAGCATGCATGAGGACAAAGGGGACATTCACAGCACATTACAATCATGGTAATTAGGGAATGAGGAAAGAAATACAAGATATTACCAAACATTCAATACAATAAAATGTGACATTAAAGGATAAAAATCTTTCCTTCATATACTCCTTCTGCAGAACCTGGATGATGGCAGAACAGGTCTCTGGGATAATGATCCCCAGAGCCTGGGGGGAGATGCCTGTTGAGAACTTCAAGTCCTGCAGACTTCTCCCTGTCGCCAAATACCGCAGGGTAGCGACCAGCCTCTGCTCCGGAGTGATGGCTTGCCTCATGCAGGTATCCGTTGCTGAGGAAGTCATGTGACGAAGTGCGCACAACGGCATCACGCTCTGCTAGTCAGCTCCTAGGCATATGAGAGAGGAGGAAGCTACCAGCAGCTGGGGAGCAATTTACCCCCCACCTCACTGCTTATGCCTTTTAGGAGGGACTCTTTCACCCTGTTTTAACCTCTGGCAACTTATGCTGTCCATCTGGACTGAGTGCACATTTGGTGCCTGGACTTAAATTTTTACTTTTTATTTATTTTTTATTTTTTATTTTCTTATTTACTTTTTGGTATTTAAAATTATTTTTTCTGTTTGCTTATTTGAACCTATTTTTGTCCACGTGCTAAGTCGCTGTACGGGCACGTAAGTTTTAAATAAAGTTTTAAACTTTATCACACCATGGAAGCTCTTTTTTGTCTATTTACGAGGGGAAGCGACATATTTACAGAGTAAGAAGCCCAGGAAACATCCAACATAAAATATAGCGGCAAGCGACTCGTTTTCCAGCATAATCACATTACCCTTATGTGAGACGTGGGGAGCTGAGTACATCATAAGCATCCACCAGAGGAAGCAACAAGGAAAACAACCCAGCACATTATATTAAAGGCGTAATACCCCCGGCGGGGTTCTGGGAGCTGGTGAGTAGGCTACCAAGAGGGGGAGCATGAGAGTCACCAGGCAAATTGTTGCAGCACCACAGTCACCATTGGGGATTTATTTAAGATATTGCCAACATATGGGACTGTTATAATATGCCCGAGATATAACTGCTGTGATTTTTGTGTTATTATTTCTAGTTACGTTACTATTTGCAGTTGTGTATATATATGCAAGCCTCAGGCCTTACTTATGGTCTTTGATTAAGGAGATTTAACTTGCATGTGTTGTATGGTTTTATATTTGCAATACACTACTTCCGGGTGTTTTCTAATGCTTGATATGGCTACGGATCCAACACAGGAATTTAGCACATGATATATGGTTTAATAAATGCACTATAGGTAACACAGCCTCTGGCCTCACTACTAGATGCTGTAAGACCACATCATTTTATGTGCGACACCTGAGTGTTTGTCATATACCTGCAGCATAAATCCAGCTGCACATATTCATCTGCTGAAGTGACATCCTTAATATAAGGGGAAAACTTCTCTCTATGTGTGCAATATTCCATAAACCACGTTCATTGAGTCGCTTAACTTTAGGCTGTCCCTGTTTAAAACTTAGAGGTAGCGCCGTCATACCCATTCTCTATAAATTTGTCATGCAGGTATCCTGCCTGCTGATATAGGGGGTCAGCGAAGCCAACAAACGGTGAAACACGGGGTCCGTCATCCTTAGAAAGTTCCTGAAATCATCAGGATTATTCTCACGGATCTCATGGAGCAAAGGCATATGAGAGAACTGGTCACGCTGAAGCAACCAATTCTTGGTCCATGAACTCCTCCCCACCCTGTTCATGGACTGGACTTGTGTCAAGGTAAGGACCCCAACACCAAGCCCCCGCACAGCACGAACTCTACGAGGAGTACGCATACGAAACATGGCTAGAAAACGGTCGGCTGCTCAGAACGAAGTAACAGAACGCACTGAAGAAAAGCAAGGCCTGTGAAGAGCGGCCTGAAAAACAGTAACGAACGAACAAGAATACAATGACTAAGTCACGCGGAAATTGCTTGCACGCACTGAAGAGCAGATACAAACCCACAAGCACAAACTGAACGGCAGAAAACGATCTGAAAGCCACGAGTCTGAAAAAGCGCGAATCGTCTCTCACCAAACTTTTACTAACACGAGATTAGCAAAAGGAGCCCAAAGGGTGCCGCGCTTGGTTCTGAACTGGCCTTTTCTAGTCTCGCCGTATGTGGTGTTCGTGACCGCGTGGTTGGCGATGGGAAATTCCGACAACTTTGTGCGACCGTGTGTAGACAAAATAAGTTTGAGCCAACATCCGTCGGAAAAAATCCTAGGATTTTGTTGTCGGAATGTCCGAACAATGTCCGACCGTGTGTACGCCCTATAAGACTTCAGGTGCAGGTTTAAGGCAGTCCCAAAGCAGGGTATTTAAAGAATTTTTGCAAGCTGCAGGTCCATCTTTTATTTAGAGGGAAAAAATGTGCATGTATTTTTTTTTTTTGCAAATCAGCCTGTAAAGCATTTCAGCAATGACCAGTGGATCATAGGTGCAATGTCAGGCTCTTGCAGATCCTCTTCTAGTTCTATGTCTGTACTATACTGAAGTACGGACTTTCAGTTTGAGGAAGCGTCAATGGACTACCAATGTGGTGATTAGGGATGGGCTTTATGTTCGGGTCAAACATGAGTTCGACTTGAACATTGGCTGTTCGCCGAATAACGAACAATTTTGGGCGCGCGCGGCAAATTCGAAAGCCGCAGAACACCCTTTAAAAGTCTATAGGAGAAATCAAAAGTGGTAATTTTAAAGGCTTATATGCAAGTTATTGTCATAAAAAGTGTTTGGGGACCTGAGTCCTGCCCCAGGGGACATATATCAATGCATAAAAAGTTTTAAAAATAGCAGTTTTTTCAGGAGCAGTGATTTTAATAAAGCTTAAAGTGAAACAATAAAAGTGTAATATTCCTTTAAATTTTGTACCCGGGGGGTGTCTATAGTATGCCTGTAAAGTGGTGCATGTTTCCCGTGTTTAGAACAGTCCGAGTGCAAAATGACATTTCTAAAAAAGTCATTTAAAAGTACTATTGCTAGCGCCGGCTATAATGAATTGTCAGTTCAGCAATACACATAAAAGTTAATTGATAAAAACGCCATGGGATATCCCCACAGGGGAACCCCGAACCCAAATTTTTTTAAAAATGCGTGGGGGTCCCCCCAAATTCCATACCAGGCCCTTTAGGTCTGGTATGGATATTAAGGGGAACCCCACGCCAAAACTTAAAAAAAATGGCATTGGGGTCCCTCTCAAAATCCATACCAGACCAAGTCTGGTATGGATTTTAAGGGGAACCCCGTGCCAAGATTAAAAAAAATGGTGTAGGGTCCCCCCAAAAATCCATACCAGACCCTTATCCGAGCACGCATCCTGGCAGGCCGCAGGAAACAGAGGGGGGGGCAAGAGAGTGCCCCCCTCCTGAAATGTAACAGGCCACATGCCCTCAACATTGGGAGAGTGCTGTGGGGTAGCCCCCAAAGCACCTTGTCTGCATGTTGATGGGGAGAAGGGCCTCATCCCCACAACCTATGCCCGGTGGTTGTGGGGGTCTGCGGGCATGGGGCTTATCCAAATCTGGAAGCCCCCTTTAACAAGGGGACCCCCAGATCCTGGCCCCCCCGTGTGAATTGGTAATGGGGTACAAATGTACCCCTACCATTTCACAAAAAAATGGTAATTTCACATATGCCCATGGCATGTTTGAGCAATATATAAATTTCAGTGACAACTTTGGGTACATTTTATTTTTATTTTA
Source organism: Lithobates clamitans (assembly GCA_037952925.1). Taxonomy (NCBI): domain Eukaryota; kingdom Metazoa; phylum Chordata; class Amphibia; order Anura; family Ranidae; genus Lithobates; species Lithobates clamitans. The sequence continues at coordinate 66,695 of JBBGZY010002444.1, forward strand.
TATTATTTTATTTTTTTTGTCATTTTTCAGTCACTTGTGACAAAAATGCCTCTCAGCAAATTCCTTGGGGTGTCTACTTTCCAAAATGGAGTCATTTGTGGGGATTTTGTACTGACCTGCCATTATAGCACCTCAAGAAATGATATAGGCAGTCATAAATTAACAGCTGCATAAATTCCAGAAAATGCCCCCTAGTTTGTAGACGCTATAACTTTTGGGCAAACCAAAAACTATACACTTATTGAATTATTTTTTACCCGAGATATGTGGCTGAAAAGATTTTGGCCTAAATGAATGACTAAAATTGAGTTTATTGTATTTTTTTATAACAAAAAGTAAAAAATATAATTTTTTTAAACATTTTCGGTCTTCTTTCATTTATAGTGCAAAAAATAAAAAACGCAGAGGTGATCAAATACCACTAAAAGGAAGCTCTATTTGTGGGGAAAAAAAGACACAGACTTTGTTTAGGTACAGCATTGCATGACCGATCAATTACCAGTTAAAACAGCGCAGTGCCAAATTATAAAAAGTGCTCTGGTCAGGAAGGGGGTGAAACCTTCCGGGGCTGAAGTGGTTAAATATTTCCTTGTCAAAAGAAGTTTATTGAGTATACAATATTATAAAGATACATAAAGTAAGTTTACAAGGATCTATAAAGTTGTAAGGATAAAGTCTTCCTCAGGGAGGGACTGCATCACATTCTAACATTTTAAGTAACAGCATGATTATTGGTATATACTTAAATATTTGTTTGTTACCTATATCTACAGAAATCGCATTACAACAGAAAAGTATTATATGCGACTTACATTTGCGACTACAGAAATCGCATTACAACAGAAAAGTATTATATGCGACTTACATTTGCATTTAACTGTGAAAAATCGCTTTCCCAGTGCTGGCAGGGGTCCTAACACGTGATTGTCAATGCTGCTCAAATATCCTCTACGGGATGGCCTGGTGTATTGTGAAGAAACCAGTATTTGGCAGTCGTGATAATTAAACAACTGAAAAACATGAAGGTATAAGGAAAATGCTAAGAAATTGAACATCAAAAAGGTCAAAGAATGGAAATAATGGTGATTCGTAGGGGAAATAAGGTTCCCCAGGGCCATCATAGAGTAAAAGAGATCAAATACCTTAAATTGATTGTGTCAGGTGTATTGTTCCAAGTGGCAGGGAGCTCCGGTCCTGGAGTGCCTCTCTGTAACAAAGCCAGTTGTGGAATGCTGCCTGTGGCCATCCCTGGCGTCCTAATATATGGGGTGTGGGCGTGGCTAAGTGATGGGCGTAGCCCTATTCTAGGTAGAGTCTCACATTCATTGGTGGTGCAGTGGAGGGGGTGCGACTTCAATAGGCTGCTGTCACTGTTTAGAGGAAGCACCTTTGTACAATGTATTGAGGGGAAGCGTCCACAAGCTTCCCTGTTGTCTAGGTAGCAGACGCTTGGACCTCCTCCTTCCTTTTCTCCTCCCCGTGACGTGAAGCCTATTGCTTACACGTAGCCCATGTAATATGGGCACGGGGTGAGGCGGGGAGAGAGGTGCGTCTGGTTGCCGGGGCAATGTGCATATGACGTTGGGGTCACATGGCCCCGACGTCAGTTCCTAAAAGAGGGAGGGGCGCCGTGTGACTCCACAGCGCTATTGAGCAGTCTTATCCATGTTAAACCGGGCATCGGGGCATAGTAGCCCCGCTGTCTGACAAAAAAGTATCAGACTATGCACAGCGGTGTATGGGGTACTGTTCTATGCTGATGTCATAGATGTCACCAAGATATACAGTGACAAGTATGACAAAAAGTAGTAGGTCTATACTCCCTCTTTAGAGATGGAAAAAGGAAGGAAGAAAAATTGTATAAAAGAATTGCAAAGAATTGATTGAAATGGGGATAGTACTGATGAAATATGAAATATATATAATATAAGAGAATGTGAAGGGAGATTTTTATTCTTAAATATGCCCAAACCTCTTTATGATGATTGTACTGTCATTGAGCGAATGGCAGAACATCAAAATTAGGGCTTATAACCACCGACACAGTAGGAAATCCCGGGGCATCAAAATAAGATCTGACGCCTTCGGGGTATTCGGGCCATGATGTTGCGTCATGGCCCCCCCCTGTGCCGGGTAGGGATAGTGGGCAGAATGGCAACAGTATCATTGGCCCTTTGTTTCAGCACTGAGAGGCGGATTCATATGGCACAGTCGCATGAAAAAAATGCATCTGCAGAAATAACAGCAATTAACATAATACTGTATACAAAATAGTTACACAAAAGAGATTACAGTAATTACAGTAAATAGGTTTAATTAGAAAAACTCTCCTATATAGTTTCTGACTGGGTAGGGTGTAGAGTCTTAGCAGTTTAAGACATATGATCATCAATGGGGAGATAATGGGCCTATGGTGTTGTGGAGGGAGCCCTCTGTTTCTCCGCAAGGGGTACTGGAATAGAACTCCAGTTCTAAAAAAGCAGAGGTGCAAGGGAACAAAGAAGGTGAGATAAAAATTATGTTAATCCGTTTTCCCCGAGCTGAAGCCCTCCAAGAAGGGTCTGAAACTTTCGGTTTCATTTAGGCCTGGGGGGGTAGTGGCCCTAAGGTACCTTATCCAGCGCATTTCACGCTGGAGGAGGACCTTGTTCCAGTCTCCCCCCCGAGTGGCAAATGAATCCTATCAAGGACTGTGAAGTTCACCGAGGGTAGTCGGTAATTGTGATATCTGGCAACATGCCTTCCCAAAGGCAGATACAAGTTGCCGATTTGCATACTTTGCATATGTTTGTCGACACGTTTTCTAAATTCCTGTCTTGTTTTGCCCACGTAGAAGGCACCACACTGGCACTGCATGAGGTATACCACACCCTGCGTCTTGCAATTGGCAAAATGACGCAGGAAAAAACTTTCCCCATTAGGCAGTGCCAGTGTGGTCCTCCTACCGATGACTGGACATTGGGCACAGGAACCACATGGGTATGTACCCCATGTTTTACAGGGGTCCTTTCTTGCCGTGCCCTTGTATTCACTTTGGATGAGTGCATTTCCTATTGAGCCAGGTTTTCTATAGGTGATTTGGGGTTTAGGACCAATTAGTCCTTTCAGGATTGGATCATCTGTAAGGATGGACCAATATTTTGAGATAATTTTATTGATTTTAAAATGCTCATTAGAAAATCTCACAATAATCCTTGTTGTGTCGTCTTCTTTGGTTGGTTTCTTTGAGAAGATTAAATCCCTTCTATTGGTTTGCTTAACTCGGTTGAACGCTTTTTTTAAAGAGGATTTGGAGTAGCCTCTGTTCATGAGCCTAATGGTAAGTTTGTCTGCTTCGTGTTGAAAGTCCAGGCTCAGACTTGGAGACAGCTCTGCCCAGCAGACAGGAAGTCTGGCCTGGGAGGTCGGGATCGTCCCAGTAGGAGAAGGCTCCAGGAGAAAGAGACAGGAGGTCTCGGAATCTAAGGCTGCAGGTGGCAGCCTGTGTGTGCACGTCTATAACAGGCAGATGTGGCCTGCTACCAAAACAGCATGAAGCTGGCAGTCCTGGTGTGTCGATCCTTAGAACAGCGCATTTGCGCCCTTTTTAAAGCTGGCTTCGATAGCTCGTTTGTGAGTATAATCTTTGCTGTTTTTATGCTGCAATAAAGTTTAATAGTGGTAATGCACTAGGTTAGTGCGCCCTCCTTCTTTTTCTGTTTTTTCTAGCATGAATACCCATTGTTCAGAGGAGGGCTGCAAGACGCTAGGCAATACCTTGTTATAGGTGGTTGCACCACATGTTCAGTTCCTGGACACCTGAGCGCAGGAGAGATTTGTTTCGTGTTGAAAGTCTTCGTTGTTACTGCAGTTTCTTTTAAGGCGAAAAACTGGCTGTAGGGAATGGATCTTTTCAGAGGTTCCGGGTGAAAGCTGTTTGCATGCAACAGGGTGTTGCCAGCAGTCTCCTTTCTGTAAAGTTTACTTGATAGTCCGCCCTCAGAGTTTTTAAAGATGGTGATGTCCAGGAAATTTACTTCATGGGTATCCGAAGTCATAGTGAAAAACAGGTTAAAAGCATTGTTGTTCATCAGCTTTAGACAGTCCCTCAATAATTCAGGGGGGCCGTCCCAGATGATGAAGAGATCGTCTATGTACCTCTGCCACATACATATGTGGCGAGTGTACACAGATGCTGCCTCCCCCTGTAGGAACTCCCTCTCCCACTCCCCCAGGTACAGGTTGGCATAGGAGGGTGCGCAGCACGTCCCCATAGCCACTCCCTGCACCTGGAGGTAGTGGGAGCCCTTGAAAAGGAAGGTGTTGTGTCTGAGGATGTAGTCCAGCATAGTTAGAATGAATGCATTGAATTTCCAGTCTGTTGTTGCTCTTTGTTGTAGGACACGTTCAATTGCAGCTATGCCTAAGTGGTGTGGGATACTATTATACAGCAATTCCACAACCACTGTAACAAGTAGAGCTGAACTGGGAATGGATATTCCATCGAGGATTTGCAATAGATGTATGGTATCCCTTGTATACGATGGAAGTTCCATTACATGGGGTCTCAGGTATTGATCTATTATTTGGCTGATCCCCTCTGTGATGGAACCATTCCCGGAAATGATAGGTCTCCCTGGTGGGTCATTTAGTTTTTTATGCACTTTGGGTAGTGCATAAAAGGTGGGTTGACGTGGATGTCTAGTGCGTATAAAATCCCACGTGTCTTTATCTATTACCCCTTCATTAACAGATTCATCCACCAGGGAGAAGAATTCCTGGTTGAATTTGTCTACTGTGGAAGGAGAAATCTTTTTATAGCATTTGGTATCATTCAATATGTTAAAACACATTTTTTCGTATTTGGCATTGTCCATAAGGACGATGTTCCCTCCCTTGTCCGATGCTTTGATTGTAATTTCTGTGTTGTTTTTAAGGGAGTTTAATGCCTTTTGTTGTTCCCGATTTAGGTTGCTTTTTTTGTTGTATTTTTCCATCTTGTTGATTTCTTTAGTGATCTGTCCTACAAATAGAGCTATGGCTGGATTCTGATTCAGTGGTGGAAATCTGTGTGATTTCCTTTTGTATTTTTTGGTGGTTTGGACTCTGCTGGGTTCCTCATATTCTTCTTCACTGCTTTCACTGTCAAGATCCCTCTCACAAAAATCCTCTATTGGATTAATAATCCTCAAAAGCTTACATGCGACTAAAAAAACCACGGCTACACCTGAAGTGGAACCTAATCTCAAAGCAGCAGACTTTAGAGCTCTCAGAGATCTTAATCTATTACTGCAAGAAAGTGGCCCAATAGAGGATTTTTGTGAGAGGGATCTTGACAGTGAAAGCAGTGAAGAAGAATATGAGGAACTCAGCAGAGTCCAAACCACCAAAAAATACAAAAGGAAATCACACAGATTTCCACCACTGAATCAGAATCCAGCCATAGCTCTATTTGTAGGATAGATCACTAAAGAAATCAACAAGATGGAAAAATACAACAAAAAAAGCAACCTAAATCGGGAACAACAAAAGGCATTAAACTCCCTTAAAAACAACACAGAAATTACAATCAAAGCATCGGACAAGGGAGGGAACATCGTCCTTATGGACAATGCCAAATACGAAAAAATGTGTTTTAACATATTGAATGATACCAAATGCTATAAAAAGATTTCTCCTTCCACAGTAGACAAATTCAACCAGGAATTCTTCTCCCTGGTGGATGAATCTGTTAATGAAGGGGTAATAGATAAAGACACGTGGGATTTTATACGCACTAGACATCCACGTCAACCCACCTTTTATGCACTACCCAAAGTGCATAAAAAACTAAATGACCCACCAGGGAGACCTATCATTTCCGGGAATGGTTCCATCACAGAGGGGATCAGCTAAATAATAGATCAATACCTGAGACCCCATGTAATGGAACTTCCATCGTATACAAGGGATACCATACATCTATTGCAAATCCTCGATGGAATATCCATTCCCAGTTCAGCTCTACTTGTTACAGTGGATGTGGAATCGCTGTATAATAGTATCCCACACCACTTAGGCATAGCTGCAATTGAACGTGTCCTACAACAAAGAGCAACAACAGACTGGAAATTCAATGCATTCATTCTAACTATGCTGGACTACATCCTCAGACACAACACCTTCCTTTTCAAGGGCTCCCACTACCTCCAGGTGCAGGGAGTGGCTATGGGGACGTGCTGCGCACCCTCCTATGCCAACCTGTACCTGGGGGAGTGGGAGAGGGAGTTCCTACAGGGGGAGGCAGCGTCTGTGTACACTCGCCACATATGTATGTGGCAGAGGTACATAGACGATCTCTTCATCATCTGGGACGGCCCCCCTGAATTATTGAGGGACTGTCTAAAGCTGATGAACAACAATGCTTTTAACCTGTTTTTCACTATGACTTCGGATACCCATGAAGTAAATTTCCTGGACATCACCATCTTTAAAAACTCTGAGGGCGGACTATCAAGTAAACTTTACAGAAAGGAGACTGCTGGCAACACCCTGTTGCATGCAAACAGCTTTCACCCGGAACCTCTGAAAAGATCCATTCCCTACAGCCAGTTTCTCCGCCTTAAAAGAAACTGCAGTAACAACGAAGACTTTCAACACGAAGCGGACAAACTTACCATTAGGCTCATGAACAGAGGCTACTCCAAATCCTCTTTAAAAAAAGCATTCAACCGAGTTAAGCAAACCAATAGAAGGGATTTAATCTTCTCAAAGAAACCAACCAAAGAAGACGACACAACAAGGATTATTGTGAGATTTTCTAATGAGCATTTTAAAATCAATAAAATTATCTCAAAATATTGGTCCATCCTTACAGATGATCCAATCCTGAAAGGACTAATTGGTCCTAAACCCCAAATCACCTATAGAAAACCTGGCTCAATAGGAAATGCACTCATCCAAAGTGAATACAAGGGCACGGCAAGAAAGGACCCCTGTAAAACATGGGGTACATACCCATGTGGTTCCTGTGCCCAATGTCCAGTCATCGGTAGGAGGACCACACTGGCACTGCCTAATGGGGAAAGTTTTTCCCTGCGTCATTTTGCCAATTGCAAGACGCAGGGTGTGGTATACCTCATGCAGTGCCAGTGTGGTGCCTTCTACGTGGGCAAAACAAGACAGGAATTTAGAAAACGTGTCGACAAACATATGCAAAGTATGCAAATCGGCAACTTGTATCTGCCTTTGGGAAGGCATGTTGCCAGATATCACAATTACCGACTACCCTCGGTGAACTTCACAGTCCTTGATAGGATTCATTTGCCACTCAGGGGGAGAGACTGGAACAAGGTCCTCCTCCAGCGTGAAATGCGCTGGATAAGGTACCTTAGGGCCACTACCCCCCCAGGCCTAAATGAAACCGAAAGTTTCAGACCCTCCTTGGAGGGCTTCAGCTCGGGGAAAACGGATTAACATAATTTTTATCTCACCTTCTTTGTTCCCTTGCACCTCTGCTTTTTTAGAACTGGAGTTCTATTCCAGTACCCCTTGCGGAGAAACAGAGGGCTCCCTCCACAACACCATAGGCCCATTATCTCCCCATTGATGATCATATGTCTTAAACTGCTAAGACTCTACACCCTACCCAGTCAGAAACTATATAGGAGAGTTTTTCTAATTAAACCTATTTACTGTAATTACTGTAATCTCTTTTGTGTAACTATTTTGTATACAGTATTATGTTAATTCTGTTATTTCTGCAGATGCATTTTTTTCATGCGACTGTGCCATATGAATCCGCCTCTCAGTGCTGAAACAAAGGGCCAATGATACCGTTGCCATTCTGCCCACTATCCCTACCCGGCACAGGGGGGGGCCATGACGCAACATCATGGCCCGAATACCCCGAAGGCGTCAGATCTTATTTTGATGCCCCGGGATTTCCTACTGTGTCGGTGGTTATAAGCCCTAATTTTGATGTTCTGCCATTCGCTCAATGACAGTACAATCATCATAAAGAGGTTTGGGCATATTTAAGAACAAAAATCTCCCTTCACATTCTCTTATATTATATATATTTCATATTTCATCAGTACTATCCCCATTTCAATCAATTCCTTGCAATTCTTTTATACAATTTTTCTTCCTTCCTTTTTCCATCTCTAAAGAGGGAGTATAGACCTACTACTTTTTGTCATACTTGTCACTGTATATCTTGGTGACATCTATGACATCAGCATAGAACAGTACCCCATACACCGCTGTGCATAGTCTGATACTTTTTTGTCAGACAGCGGGGCTACTATGCCCCGATGCCCAGTTTAACATGGATAAGACTGCTCAATAGCGCTGTGGAGTCACACGGCGCCCCTCCCTCTTTTAGGAACTGACGTCGGGGCCATGTGACCCCAACGTCATATGCACATTGCCCCGGCAACCAGACGCACCTCTCTCCCCGCCTCACCCCGTGCCCATATTACATGGGCTACGTGTAAGCAATAAGCTTCACGTCACGGGGAGGAGAAAAGGAAGGAGGAGGTCCAAGCGTCTGCTACCTAGACAACAGGGAAGCTTGTGGACGCTTCCCCTCAATACATTGTACAAAGGTGCTTCCTCTAAACAGTGACAGCAGCCAATTGAAGTCGCACCCCCTCCACTGCACCACCAATGAATGTGAGACTCTACCTAGAATAGGGCTATGCCCATCACTTAGCCACGCCCACACCCCATATATTAGGATGCCAGGGATGGCCACAGGCAGCATTCCACAACTGGCTTTGTTACAGAGAGGTACTCCAGGACCGGAGCTCCCTGCCACTTGGAACAATACACCTGACACAATCAATTTAAGGTATTTGATCTCTTTTACTCTATGATGGCCCTGGGGAACCTTATTTCCCCTACGAATCACCATTATTTCCATTCTTTGACCTTTTTGATGTTCAATTTCTTAGCATTTTCCTTATACCTTCATGTTTTTCAGTTGTTTAATTATCACGACTGCCAAATACTGGTTTCTTCACAATACACCAGGCCATCCCGTAGAGGATATTTGAGCAGCATTGACAATCACGTGTTAGGACCCCTGCCAGCACTGGGAAAGCGATTTTTCACAGTTAAATGCAAATGTAAGTCGCATATAATACTTTTCTGTTGTAATGCGATTTCTGTAGTCGCAAATGTAAGTCGCATATAATACTTTTCTGTTGTAATGCGATTTCTGTAGATATAGGTAACAAACAAATATTTAAGTATATACCAATAATCATGCTGTTACTTAAAATTTTAGAATGTGATGCAGTCCCTCCCTGAGGAAGACTTTATCCTTACAATAAGTTGAAACGCGTTGGAAATCTGCTATCAGGACGCCATCACACCTTTCGGGGGTGGTACTTGTAACTAGCAGTAGGATGCATCATATGTTTCCATATATCTGATGTTTTTATAATTATTCTTAACTATAGATCAATGTGTATGTTCATGTATATCCTATTCGTTTTTGTATCAATAAACTTCCTTTTAACTATAATTCAACACTGTCAATTTTTGCATTGCCCTTAAAATCCCATTTTGAGGTACACATCTAGTTCTAAAAATTACAAGGGATGCTGGCAATGACACGGCCAACCCTCTGAGTCATACATTTATGTAAAGGATCTATAAAGTAAGCTCATTGTTTTACAGTAGGGTTTATATAGGTAAATATCATGAAATTTCAAATATTAAACATTGGGTTCACGTAAACCTAAATTAAAGATATATATCATTTCCTTAGTTACTTTTGTAGGTATTTAAATGATTTATACCTACTATACATATTGTTTACAGGTAGAGTGTATATAGGTCAAATAAATTCTGATAATGAGCTTTAAGGTGGAGAAAAGGAAAGAGAAAGAAGAAAAAGGGTAGAAAGGAAGAGGTATGGTCCACAAGGTTATCCCGCTCATCAGTTTATTACTCTTTTTAGTTCTCTTTGAAGCCTTAGAATGGGTGTCTCTGTAAGTCATTTAATCTGTTACCATGGCAACAGGACAGAGTCATTGAAATTTGACAGGAACTGTTGTTTTATCCAAGGATGCCAAAGTTTTTCAAATTTTGGAATTTGATTTTGATCGATGGCTACCATCTTAGCATGGGACATTGTATTATTCATTCTGTGAATTGTTTCTGCTAGTACCAATGTAGGAGATTTCCATGCCCTGGCCACTGTTTGTTTTGCAGCCGTTATTAGTTGAATCATAAGTTTGAATTGAGAGAGTGTTAACCATTCCGGTTTTAGATTAAGTAAAGTTATATATGGATCTGGTTGTATTATTTTTTTAAATATTTTAGATGCAATCACGAAGACTTCCTTCCAGAAGGTTTGGATTACTGGGCACGTCCACCATATGTGTAAATGTGTGCCTATTTCTGGGCATCCTCGAAAACAAAGAGCTGAGGTATTAGGTGAATTGTATTGTCTCCAGTGCTAAGATGTTGGGTGAAGATGACATAGATGTGAGCCATATGTTAGACCAGTCCGTGTCTCCTAAAGTTCGTCCCAGGTCCTCCTCCCACCTCTGAACGTAAGAGGGTCTATTAAGATTTACTACTCCATATAATTGATTATAAAGTGATGAAATTGTACCTTTAGCAAATGGATCTTTTGTACAGATTGATTCAAAAATGGATAATTGGGATAATGGTGTATCCCACTTTAGGAATGGTGTATAGAAATTTTTGATTTGGAGATATCTAAATATCTCAGAGTTTGGTAGATCATATTTTTCTCTAAGCAATGGGAATGAAAGGAATGATTTAGATGCTATGAAGTCATTTAGTGTCTGAATGCCTGATGTTGTCCAAGCTTTAAAAGAATTTGGGTAGATCCATGCCGGATAAAAGGCCGGATTTCTGATAAAAGAAAGGAGAGGATTGTGTGGAGATTGTAACTGATATTTGGTTTTTAGTTTATCCCAGAGAGATAAGAAGTGTTTAGTTATGGGATTATGAATTTTAAAGCGGTCTTTAGGATCAAGCCATAACAAGTTTGATATTAATAGAGGGTCATTTTCTGAAGCCTCTATAAATACCCATAATGGGATTTCCTGTTTTGCATGGTATTTGGACAGACTGGCCAAATGTGCTACTCTGTAGTAGTTAGTAAAATTAGGGTATCCCAGGCCTCCTTTATTTTTGGGAAGATGTAGTGTGTGTATAGGTATACGTGGTTTAGAAGAGCCCCATATAAACGAAGTTGCTCTTTTTTGTACTATTCTCAAAAAATAGGAAGGAATTGGAATAGGGAGGACTCTGAATAGATAAAGCAATTTATAGTCATTTTGATTGCATTAATCTTCCCTATCCAGGATAAAGGAAGTTGCGACCATTGTTTTATTAGATTTGTGATCTGTCTTAATACAGGAGGATAATTGGTTGAGAATAAGTCAGAATGAGATGCTGTTAAATGAATTCCAAGATATGGGATTGATTGTTCTGCCCATGTGAATGGGAGTGCAGCCCTAGCCGGGATCAATTCCATGTTTGTGAGCGAAATATTAAGCACTAGGCATTTCTTAGGATTAATCATAAGGCCGAATAGGGCTGCAAATCCATCAAGAGCTGGTATTAAGTTAGGACCAGAGACCTGTGGTGATGATAGAAAAAGTAATATATCATCTGCAAATATACATAATTTGTGTGTAATACCTCCTACTTCAATGCCAGTTATAGTTTGCTTTGTTCTGATGTATTGGGCCATGGGTTCAAGTATAAGGGCAAATAATAAGGGAGATAATGGGCAACCCTGTCGGGTACCTCTTTCGATATTAAAGGCATCAGATTTGTATCCAGCATATTTTATATAGGCTTTGGGTTTATTATATAATGCTTTGATCCATATTAAAAAGTGGGGTCCAAAACCCCATTTTGTAATGAATATTGCATATATTGCCAGGATACTGTGTCAAATGCCCTCTTAATATCGAGAGATAGAAAACATAAAGGGATTTTCCGTTTTTTAGCAATACGTGCCAATAACACTGCCCTGCGTATATTATTGCCTGACTTTCTATTTGGCATGAAGCCTACTTGATCTCTATGTATTAATTTTCCTATAATGCTATTGAGGCGTTTTGCTATTATTTTTGCTAATAATTTAATATCAAGGTTTAACAGAGAGATAGGCCGATAATTCACACAGGAAGTATCATCAGAAAGGGGTTTTGGGATCATACAAACAATTGCCATTAGTGTTTCTTGCCGAAAAGAATGTCCTTCTAGAAGTTTGTTAAAAGTTTCAGTGAGAATGGGAGAGAGTATTTCTGAGAATGTTTTATAGTATAAAGCCGAGTAGCCGTCTGGGCCTGGTCTTTTGTTAAGTTTTAGGTCTTTTATGGCGTTAGCAACTTCATCTATAGTTATAGGCTCATCCAAACTGCTTTTTTGATTCTGAGACAACTCAGGTAAGGTTATTTTTGAGAAGAAGGATTCAGCCTCTGTAGGATTAAATTCATTGTTTGTCTTGTATAAAGTTGTGATGTGAGTGAAATTTATGGACTATTTTAACTGGATTACAAGTATAAACATTTTTTGATAATTTCAAACGTATTGGTTTGAAAGATTTGTTAGTTGAATTTAATGCCCGAGCCAAATATGTACCTGGTTTGTTTGTATTCATGTAGAAATTGTGTTTGGAGTGTTTGAGGGATTTATCAACTGACTCAGTGAGAAATAGATCGTATTCCAATCTAGATTTTTACAGATGAGATTTTGTACTCTGAGATGGATTATCTTGGAATGATATGTAGGCTGCATTAAAATTGAGTTCTAGTTTTTTTGCTAGATTTTTGCGTTCCCGTTTAAATAGTGCCATTTGTCTTTGTATTGTACCACGCAAGACAGGCTTATGAGCTTCCCACAGTGTTATTGGGGAGATGTCTGTTGTATTATTAATTGATATGTATTTCTTTAAAGCTTGTTCAATGGCCATCTGATGTAGTGGGTGTTTGAGCATTATGTCCGGTAAGTACCACGTTGGGTCATGTGCTTTTGGTATGGCTGAGGCTATAGTAGTGTATACTGCATTATGGTCAGACCACGGAATTGGAATTATATCTGATGCAATAATTTCTGGTATCATTCCTATTGTTAGAAAAATATGATCTATTCTGGTGAAGGTTTGATGCGGGTGTGAGAAATAAGTGAATTTCTTTTTCATTGGGTTACTTTCTCTCCACGAATCTACCAGATTGTATTTGGAAAGAAGTTGAGAAAAAGGTAATCTAGAGGTTATTTTGGATGGTGTAAAAGGTGATTTATCTAGAAATGGGAGGAGGACCTGGTTCGAATCCCTGCACATTATCACTGATCCTATTTTGTGTGTATTAATCACTTGTAATATATGTGAGAGGAATGGTGTAGGTGTTTTGTTAGGAGCGTAGTAGGAAATAGACATGTGCAGGATGAAAAAATTTGTTTAGTTTAGTTTCGTTTCGATTCGTTATTTAACTAAATTTGTTTAGTTAAATTCGTTGCATTCATTACATTCGTTTTCGGAATTTGTTTCAAATTCAAAAAAATTCTACCACATTGGAAAAAACTGTCAAATTCGAAAAAATTCTACCACATTCGAAAAAAAACTATCAAATTCGAAAAAATTCTACCACATTCGAAAAAAACTATCAAATTCGAAAAAATTCTACCACATTCGAAATAAACATTAACTGAATTTGAAAAAGTAAACTATATATAACCATTTTGCGAAATTTGAAATTCCTATAGAATGAAATCGAATTCCAATAGAAAAGATTAGGATAGAATAGAAAATATAAAAGAATAGCATAGAAAAACAATAGAACAGAATAGAAGAAAATATAATATATTGTATTCTAATCTTTTCTATTCGAATTCATTCTGTACCAAATTCCAGTTTCGGAAGATGGTTATATATATATTATTTTTTTTTTCTATTCTGTTCCATTGTTTTTCTATGCTATTCTTTTCTATTCTATTCTAAACTTTTCTATTCGAATTTGAATTAATTCTATGCAAAATTCGAATTTCGGAAGATGGCTTCTAAAATTAGAATTTCATATATCGAATTTGAATAGAAAAGATTAGAATAGAAAATAATAGAAATAGAATAGAATAGACTAGAAAAACAATAGAACAGAAGAGAATTCTGTTACATTGTTTTTCTATGCTATTCTTTTCTATTCTATTCTAAACTTTTCTATTCGAATTTAAATTCATTCTATACGAAATTCGAATTTCGGAAGATGGCTTTTGAAATTCGAATTTCGTATAGAATGAATTTGAATTTGAATAGAAAATAATAGAAAAGAATAGATTATATATTATATTTTCTTCTATTCTGTTCTATTGTTTTTCTAGTATATTATTTTCTATTATTTTCTGTTCTAATCTTTTCTATTCAAATTCAAATTCATTCTATACGAAATTCAAACTTCAGAAGCCCTGTTCCAAAATTCGAATTTCGTATGGAATGAATTTGAATTTGAATTGAAAAGACTATTATAGAATATAAAATAATAGAAAAGAAAAACATAAAAAAACAATAGAAGAGAATAATAAAATTTTATATATATATATATATATATATATATATATACTGTATATATATATATATATATATTCTATTGCTTTATTATTTTATATTCTATCTTATTGTTTTTTTTAGAAAAACGTTTTCTATTTTTTCGAATTCGATTCGAATTTGTCTTCGAATTCGATTCGAATATGTTTTCGAATTTGTCTTCGAATTCGATTCGAATATGTTTTCGAATTTGTTCGGTTTTTTTTTTCGGATTTGTTTAAATTCTTTACTTTTGTAATTCAGAAATTCGGATGCATCCGAATTTCCGAATAATGAAAAATTCGTCCGAATTTCGATTCGGAACGAAACGAAATGCACATGCCTAGTAGGAAATCACCATGATTGCTGTATCCATTATATAACCCATGAGTATCAGGTATCTACCTTCTGGGTCTTTAATTTCTGATGATAAGGTGAATGGTGTGGATCGGTGAAATGCAATTAGAGTTCCCCTTTGTTTGGTACAGGCAGAAGCCGTGTAAATTTGTTGATAAAAAGGAGAAATATATTTTGGAGTAGAATCTTTGGTGAAGTGTGTTTCTTGGAGGCATACTATGTGAGCCTTCTTGTTATGGAAAGTACGGAAGTCTTTGGTCCTTTTTTGAGGGACATTTATTCCCTGAACATTCAGGGAAAGTATATTCAGTGGTGCCATGGCAACAGATCAAATAGTTTTGACTTACTTTTTGTTATGCAGAGCTGACTGCGCAGATCAACCTGTGTGGACTGAAGAGATGAGAAGATAGAAAAGAAACCAGTGAATTCTGGAGTAAAGAGTAAACAAAAAACATATGAGATTAGATGATATATTATATAAATTATTTTTTGCAAATAATCACAATTTACCCGTGAAAGAGAATAAATATCTCTCTCAGGGGAATAAGTGCCTTCGTCACACTCTCACATAATATGATTGGGAGAATGAGGAGGGCTAATGGGGGTACACGGATCTTCCGCTTACAGGAGAGAAGTGCTATGTCAAAAGACATCAAAATGATGATTCATTAATTGGAGTGCAGAATATGGTTTTTGTTGAAATTATTTATTCCAGGGTGGTTGTATATGGTTAGTCTTGCCCTAGGCTAAATAAGAAAAGTACTGTTAATAACTTTGGTATTGATGAAGATAGTTTGAAATATTTTGGGATTTTAACCCTTTTAGAGTAAACAATTACATATTTTATTCATATGTAACTGTTTAGATATGTTAACTCATAAAATTGAGGTTGTATTGCTTCAGATTAGAATAAACAAAAACATAGTTCTAGGAACTAGTTAGGTAATAATATATTTGTTTTAAGAAAAGAAAGAAAAAGCTTCCATTACTTCTGGATTAGTGATCATATTTGTCCTAAAAAGTAATAAATCTATTGTTATTACCTGAAAATATATAACTGAACAAGAATTTCCTTATTTCACTTATATATTCTAAGGCTATATGAATCAGAAGTAATAAGAAATATAACTGGAATGTAACATGATCCCACACAGTGTGTGACTATCAGAATGCAGTTACATTCAGTTATAAATACAGGTTTTTTATAGAGAACCATCTCTTAGTATAATAAATGAAGAGATATCAGGAATTAGGATGTCAGTCCATTGAATCTTCTTGGTCCATGGATGATGTGGCATAACGGCCTCTTTTGTGAGAATGATGATTCCCATTTTGTTCTGAAATTTTCTGGGTGTTGCCTGAAGGTAAAGATGATGCCATTCTTCTGCGTGTGGGAGAGTTGCTGCTTGTGGGTTCTGTCAGATTTAATTTTAAAAGGGTTTGTTGTAGTTCATCTGCTGATCTGCTTCTGTAAATTGTACCTTGGTAGTTAAATCTGACTGAAAAGGGGAAGCCCCATTGATACATAATGTTGTGGCGTTGCAGTTCCATTAGTTGGGGTTTCATGGATCGTCTTTTAGTAATAGTAAGTTGGGATAGGTCAACAAAAATTTGATAATTGTGTCCTTGAAAATTAAGTTCCTTTTTTTTCTCTTGCAGCAATTAGTATTTGTTCTTTCGTTCTGTAATAATGAAATTTTGTGATTATATCACGTGGGGGTCCATCTTTCTTTTTGGCTGTGAGGGCTCTGTGTACTCTGTCCAGTTCTAAACGTTCAATAGGGATATCTGGCTTTAGTTCTTGTAATAGAGCAGTAATAGTAGATTGCAGGTCTGTCACAGTTTCAGGTATTCCCCTTATGCGCAAGTTTGAACGCCTGGCTCTATTTTCGTAATCTTCGAGCTTAGTTTGAAGTATTAAATTCTCTTCTTTTAATTGTTCCAATTCTGTTATATTTTCTTGGGTTGTAATTTCAATTTCATCCATTTTTATTTCTAAGGCTGCGGTGCGGTTTCCCAGCTCTCTTGTTTCTTTGGTTAGGCTTTTTGTTATTTGGTCTGAGGTTTGTTTTAAAGCCTTATGAAGCATCTTTTCAAATTGTAAAAATATTACTGGGGATGCTGAGGAGGCTTGTGAAGAAGTTTGTGAGAGGATTTGTTCTGTATGTGACTCAAATGGAGAGTCTTGCTGTGACATTTTCTTTCTGTGAGAGCGCCCTGATGCTGTATATTGTGAGGTGACTGGAGCTGCTTTAGTTGCAGTGAGTGCCTGTGAGCTCTTTGTGAGGTGATTTTTATTTCTGCCACGGCTTCCTCCCAGTACCATATTTCCTGCCCAAACTTTCACAGTTTGTTCCCTGGGGCAAAAAGGTTCAAATGGATACCTTTTGAGCCTGCAGGCTCCGCTTTGTCCTTCTCTTCTCTCCTCAGCGGTGCGGAGCTCTAACAATGCATGTCTGCTCAGCTAGACTCCGCCCATCTCCCCCCGTGGTTAAATATTTCAATTCCAATAAGTCTCCCCATTGCAAGGCTCATGCAAACTGAGGAGAGACAGGGTATGTAGATGAGACCCTTGTTCCCATAAACATGGGGATAATGTGTCTTGCAAGGGTGGAGGGGTCACTGGGGGATTTGCTCACACCCTTACAAGGACCGCTCCAAATATGGAAGGCATGGGGCCTTTTATGGTTTGGGGGTGATCATGCTCACTGCATCCCCTTTCCTGGCCACTCAGGCTGCATGCCTTGATAAGGGCCTGTTATGAACTTTTCGGAAGAGCCCATGCCTTTTTTGCTGTTGATTTTCTTTAATTAAATATTGCTTTAAAATGTGTGTACTGTCTTTTTAAGAAAAGAAAATACAGAAGTTTGGAAGGATCTGTCAGTTGGTGCTACCACATCTAAATGGCAGATTCCCGGCCACTGTTTGTAAATGGTGCATCCTCCTGCATCTAATGCCCTGTACACACGGTCGGATTTTCCAAGGGAAAATGTCCGATCGGAGCGTGTTGTCGGACATTCCAACCGTGTGTGGGCTCCATCAGACATTTTCCATCGGATTTTCCGACACACAAAGTTTGAGAGCAGGCTATAAAATTTTCCGACAACAAAATCCGATCGCGCCAATTCGTGTGTGGCCATTTCCGACGCACAAAGTGCCACGCATGCGCAGAAGAAATTCCGAGACGGAACAGCTCAGTCTGATAAAATTAGCGTTCGGAATGGATACAGCACTTTCATCACACTGCAATGTCAAAAATAGTTTAATACAGCGCACTCTCTTCTTCTTTATAATGTGAGAAGAATGAAGTAGTTTTGCTGCTCATATTCACACAGACTTCTCTAAAACTTATTTCTTTATTATTATTTGGGATTCCCTCAATATATTTAGATTTGTCACATCTGACCAAATTTTTTTGGGGTTGTTTTTAAATATTTTATGTTTTTTTTAAGGCTGTTTTTTTTTATTTTTTGGGGGTTTGTCTTTTTTTCAAGGCTGTGTCTTTATTGTTTTTTTTGTGTTTTACTACATAATATTTTTGTGTGTGTTTTGTGTGTCAAGTTACCACAACACTATTGATATCTTTCAGGCAGTTATGCCAGCAAAGTCCTCATCCACAGTGTGACGGGTTCTCAGGGCCTCTGTAGCCTTCCAAAAGAGGCCTATGGCAGCCTTCTCCAGGGTACTCCTCTTCCTGGCACTTTGTCTTTGAAAATGTAGGGGAGGGACCTGGATATCAGACAGCCTGCTCGGCCCGGCCACCTCCTGGCTGAGACTTCCCTGTGTATGAAAAAGGGACATGGTTTTAGTTTTTGCTTCATCTATCACAATCGTAAATTAGTACTCCTAACTAACATCTAGTTAACATCACTGATTGGAAAACCATAAATATTTAGAAGAATGCTATACCTGGCTCAATCTGGGCTCCTCCACATGTTGCTGCCTGGAAGGCCCAGGTTGGGCATCAGAAGCCTCAGCTGGGGGGGAAGGAAGCGTAGAAGGAAGCGTGGAAGGAAGACTGGAGAGTGATGGGCCGGGTTCAGTCTGACCTGCCAGAAAATGCAGCCTGTCATAGTACCGCAGCCTGGGGACATAGATGTCATCTGCAGCTCCAGATCTCTGGGAATCCTGGACCTTCTTGTGCTCCCTTAGATAAGTGCTCCTCAGGCCACCAATTAGGGCCTTAAAATATAGGATGTCTGCCATGGGGATCACCTGCTTCACAAATGCCAACAAACTATCCAGTGCTGCCTTCCTCTTTGTTTGGTTCTTATAATGTGGGTGGTTTATCTGCCACAGACAAGGCAGCTCCCTGTACATATCAATGAATATGGCCATAAATTCATCCTCTCTAAAGATATCCATTTTCACAGCAAGACATAACACAAGACAAACCCTAATGTTAGCCTAAAGTCTACTAAACTTGTGCAAATACAGGCCTCAATATAGAAGCAGTATGGGCCCAATGTAAAATCTTACCTTCGCAATCACGATGGGCGCCTCCGTTACTCCTTCCTCCGCTCACAGATCGTACGTACTATGCGCGCGTGTTACGCTTTATAGACACTGCGTGTCAATGCATAAAACTCCGCCTGCCCCTGACGTTCTTTGTAGTCTATTCCCTACCCCTTCTCGTTCGTCGCAGTGGGGAAGAGCACATGGCGGAGTCAGAGCAGGTGTCAGATAATTACACCAATGAGGAGGAGGAGGAGGAAAGCCCGGAGGCAGAAACGTCCCGAAGAGACGATTTAAGGCATCAAATATGTCCTTTGGGGAGATGTTGGAGATGGGCGACATCCTGATGAAGGCCGACTATGATGAGAAGTATGGACCTTACCCCAACCCCAATGTCAGAAAGGCCAAGATCATGGCAAAAGTGGTCAAGAGTCTGCACCGGAATTTCGGGGTACGTCGATCGAAAGATCAGCAAAGGAAGCGGTGGTCGGACTTAAAATTACGAGAACACGAGCAGTACAGAAAGATGCTTTTCTAAACTGTTGTCCAGTTTAAAATGGCAACTTTCATGTTCATGGGCACATTATTCGTTCGTATCAAACATAGTTCGTTTGGCCATATGCAATTGCCATCATTTTTTGGGGCCTACTTGTGTGAAAAGAATTGGGTTGTGTAGATGTGTTTGTTACTAGAATGAACTGCAAACTAGATTCTGTGTAAGGAGAGGACACTCAGCAGTTTACACATCTGGACGCAGGAGCACTAGTGTGGGACCCTAGAACACCCTTTTTATTAGGGGGCCCCAGACAGGTGCTCAGGTGTATACTATAGGGGGGTCTCCATCTGTGAAGCTTGTACAAGACAGGTAAAGTATTCAAGCTTGACAAAGGACAATAAAAATGCTACATCTTGGAACTCTGTCAAAACAGACGATTGTACCCCACTTCCAAGCAATGCTTCATATTTATAGTTCTGACATCAAATATCTGTATGCTTAGTATACCTATTTTTTTGTACATAGGGGATAAAAGACTTGGAGTACACCCCTCATCCAAGGAGACCACAGACCCCCCACCTCTGGAAGAAGGTGAAATCCCCCAAAGCCAAGCAGAGCAGGAGGAGGAAGACGTGGTGGAAATTGTCACCACAACAGGTGAGTGTCTGCGACCACAGGCTCAGGTAAGAGATGGATGCTGGCAGATTTATAATACATGGGTTTTTTTTGTTTTCTCTCTTTTTAGGGGATCGTGATGTTGTGAATCCTGATCCTTTCACCTCTGAAAGTGCCCAGATCCTGATCGGGGAGATCATGGGGTGTAATGTTGCATTGGAAAACATCAAGAAAAACATCAATGATGTTCTTCAAAAAAACAAAAACATCCTTGATGTTTTAGGGCGAGTTTAAAAGCCCTTCAAATCCCTTTGTTTTTTGGTGTGCTACAATTTTTTATTTTTTTTTTACAAATATTAGAAAAGCCAAATTTTGAAGAGGCACACAGTGTGTCAACATGTGCTATCTGCCATCAAGGGTGATCAATGGATGCATTTTGGGGGTGCAACCCCTTCCTCAATAATAAAGTAGCTGTGAGGAAGGGGTTGCCCCCCCCCAAAACACGTCCCTTGATCCCCCATGATGGCAGCTAGCACATGTTGACATTATTAAATTTGTGTGCATCTTCAAAATTTGGCTTTTCCTGGGGTGACTTCACCCCATCTGCTGAATGCAATATCAAACTCAGTTTGTAAATACTCATGTCTGATATTGCCTTCAAGTTCTTTGTAAGTTCAAGATTTGTGTCTTTCTTGTTGGTTTTATACATGCCTGTTTGATCTAAAATGGACATTTCTAATTTTTTTAATGTGACCCCAAAGATTGTTATACAACAAACATGTTGGTTTGTTTTAAAAACCTTTTCCAAATGCACATGTGATTGTGCTGGTATTAAAAAGATTGTTAATCAAGATTGTGTGGATTATTGTGTCAACGCTACAAAACTTTTGTTGTGCTGTAATGGGTGTTTTCTGTAACAATGGGGGTTATTTCCTGAGGGGAAATCCACTTTGCACTACAAGTGCAGTTTCAGTGCAGTTTCAAGTGCACTTGTAGTGCAAAGTGTCTTTGCCTTTAGTAAATAACACCCAACAGTGCTTTGTAAGGTTACACAATCACGCCAATTTCAGGACGCACCACATTTCTCTCAGGGTCAGGAAATGTCACCAAACCTTGTTTTTTTTTTTTTTATTTAAAAAATGTTTTAGACATTGTCTGGCATATTGATGGCCCCCCTACCCGCAAAGAATTCAAGGTATCTTAGCCGGACATCACGGGCACTCAGGGGGGGCAAGCCAGGCCAGCCACTTTCAAGCGCGTCAGGGTTGGTTCCTTAGGAATTCCGGCCTCAGGCCCAACTGAGCCAGCATATTTGGCAGAATGTTTCCATAAAAAGTTGTGTAGAACACAGCACGCCAGGATAATGTGATTCAGTTTGTACTCCGCCATATGTATGGGTGTAAGAAATAGGTGGAACCGGATGGCCATGATTCCAAATGTGTTCTCCACCACTCTTCTGGCTCTGGCCAGCTGGTAATTAAAAACCCTCTGGTCCGGGGTGAGGGTCCTCATCGGGAATGGCCGCATAAGATGGTCCCCCAGCACAAACACTTCATCCGCAATGAAGACAAATGGGAGTCTTCTGGAGGTGGCAAGTCCAAGCTGCCATTCTGGAGACGCCTCTAAAACTCTGTCTGGGCTATTACTTCACCATCCGGCCATTCTTCCCCACGTACAGGAACTTGTAAGTAGCCGACACCACCGCCAACATCCGACACACCGCCGACAATATTATTGAACCCCTTGTAGTTGTAATAGTACGACCCCGAGTTGGGTGGTGGGACGATGTGGACATGTTTCCCATCAATTGCCCCTCCGCAGTTAGGAAAGTCCCACCGCTGGGCAAAGTGGGAGGCCACAGTCTGCCATTCCTGTGGTGTGGAAGTAAACTGTGGAGTCAAAACAAAATCAAAAATGAGTAATTTTGCACATAAACAGGGAAAGCAGATTAGACACAAACATTCTTGCCCAACATCAAGCTAACATTTTTATGAGGGAATTTTTTAAGACCAAAGTATAAGGTACACCTATCAGATTCCCCCTTCCCCCATCTCATGGGCCATTTCTAACATTATAGGGGGGGAACTCTTGGACAGGTAACCCTCTCCACTTCATTGAGAGATTAATGCCAAAATAATGGGTATTACTTTGGCCAGCCCCTCCTTAGTTACACTATTGGCAGCCCACTGGATAGGTAAGAAGTGTCATAATACAAAGATATGAATACACATTGTACACATTTGAGCACATTTGGACATTCTGCTATTACCTATCAAGATAATAATAGTATACAAAAACTTTAAACAGTACCATTTGAAAGTATACAGGCAGGCCCTTGCACTACATGCTTTGGTGAATTCATCCATACATCTGAGCACAAAAGAGATGGGTATAGTGTGTATGGGTTTGGCAAAGTCAGCAGATAGATTATTGAGGATAGACAGAGAATTGTTATCAGCTGACTTAGCAGTTGGGGGAAGGAGGGTTACAAATGATTTGGGGACACCCAAAAAAAGCCTCTGGCACTCTGCCTGAATTTAAAGCACAAATCACATTTCTAAACATTTTATGGGGTGTTTGGGGTAAAGCACTACTATGGAGCTAACAAAATACATTGTTAAGTGACTACATGAGGTGAATATAGGGCCAGGAGAGCATGCTGGGGAGGTAAGTGAAGGCAAATATGTATGAAGGAGAAAAAATAATTACCGTATTTATCGGCGTATAACACGCACTTTTTTCCCCTTAAAATAAGGGGAAAATCGTGGGTGCGTGTTATACGCCGATCCCCGCTATTTTGTAATCTGTCGGAGCGATCGCCACGAGGGACTCGGCGGCGCAGTGACTGGGCGGAGCCGAGATACACATAGCTGAGGGTTCTCGGCTTTTCTCGGCGCCGTTCACAGTCACGCCCAGTCCCGCCATTGGACCTGTGTTATGTCCATCATAGGGACTGGGCCTGAACGAGCGCCCCCGAGTCCCTCCGAAATCCGTGGCGCCATGTTTAAAAATACAAACTAAACGTTTGTATGTCGACGGCGACAAGGCTGCATGGACCACTGGGGACAAGGCTGCACTGGGGCAAAGCTGAACTGGGGAAAAGCTGCATTGGGGCAAAGCTGCACTGGGGACAAGGCTGCACTGGGGCAAAGCTGCACTGGGGCAAAGCTGCACTGGGGACAAGGCTGCACTGGGGCAAAGCTGCACTGACAAGGCTGCACTGGGGCAAAGCTGCACTGGGGACAAGGCTGCACTGGGGCAAAGCTGCACTGACAAGGCTGCACTGGACACTGGGGAAAGGCTGCAGATGAACACTGATGAGGCTGCATTGATGGGCATTTAAATGTAAGTTTTTTTCCTTAAACTTCCCTCCTAAAAGTTTTTTTCCTTAAAATTCCCTCCTAAACTTGGGGTGCGTGTTATACGCGGATAAATATGGTACATAAAAATCCAGCATGCATGAGGACAAAGGGGACATTCACAGCATATTACATACATGATAATTAGGGAATGAGGAAAGAAATACTATACATTATCAAACATTATATACAATAAAATGTGATGTTAAAGGATAAATCTTACCTTAATATACTCCTTCTGCAGGACCTGTGTGATTGCAGAACAGGTCTCCGGGATAATGATCCCCAGAGCCTGGGGGGAGATGACTGTCGAGAACTTCAAGTCCTGCAGGCTTCTCCCCGTCGCCAAGTACCGCAGGGTGGCGACGAGCCTCTGCTCCGGAGTGATGGCTTGCCTCATGCAGGTATCCTGCCTGCTGATATAGGGGTCAGCAAAGCCAACAAATGGTGAAATACGGGGTCTGTCATCCGGAGAAAGTTCCTGAAATCATCAGGATTATTCTCACGGAGCTCACGGAGCAAAGGTATATTGCAGAACTGGTCACGCTGAAGAAACCAATTCTTGGTCCATGAACTCCACCCCACCCTGTTCATGGACTGGACTTGTTTCAAGGTCAGGACCCCAACACCAAGCCACCACACAGCACGAACTCTACAAGGAGTACGTATACGCAACATGGCTAGAAAACGGTCGGCTGCTCAGAACAAAGTAACAGAACGCACTGAAGAACAGCAAGGCCTGTGAAGAGCGACCAGAAAAACAGTAACGAGCGGACAAGATTGCAATGAATAGTACAATACGAACTGACTGCACGCACTGAAGAGCAGATACAAACCCACAAGCACAAACTGATTTGCAGAAAACGATCTGAAAACCACGAGTCTGAAAAAGCGCAAATCATCTCTCACCAAACTTTTACTTACACGAGATTAGCAAAAGGAGCCCAAAGGGTGCCGCGCTTGGTTCTGAACTGCCCTTTTAAAGTCTCAACGTATGTGGTGTACATGACCGCGTTCTTGGCGATTGGAAATTCCGACAACTTTGTGCGACCGTGTGTACGCAAAACAAGTTTGAGCCAACATCTGTCGGAAAAATTCTAGGATTTTGTTGTCGGAATGTCCGATCAATGTCCGACCGTGTGTACTGGGCATAAGACTTCATGTGCAGGTTTAAAGCAGTCCCAAAGCAGGGTATTTAAAGAATTTTTGCAAGGTGCAGGTCCACCTTTTACAAAAAAATAAAAGATTCATTTATATTTAGAGGGAAAAAATGTGCATGTATTATTTTTTTGAAAATCAGCCTATAAAGCATTTTAACAATGACCAGTGGATCATGGGTGCAATGTCAGGCTCTTGCAGGATCCTCTTCTAGTTCTATGTCTGTACTATAGTGAAGTACGGACTTTCAGTTTGAGGAAGCGTCAGTGGACTACCAATGTGGTGATTAGGGATAGGCTTTATGTTCGAGTCGAACGTGAAAACTTTTTTTTGCACTGATACATGTCCCCTGGGGCAGGACCCAGGTCCCCAAACACTTTTTATGACAATAACTTGCATATTAACCCTTAAAATGAGCACTTTTGATTTCTCCCATAGACAATTCACTATAGCCGACAATTCGCTATAGCCGCTATTACTTCATGACTTTTTTTTCCCTTTAGAAATGTCATTTTGCTGTCAGACTATTCTACACAAGGGAAAAAAGCGTCACTTTACAGACATACTATAGACATCCCCCAGGTACGAAATTTAAAGAAAATTTTCACTTTTATTGTTTCACTTTAAGCTTTATTAAAATCAAAATCCCGAAAAAAAACCCTGTTTTTAAAACTTCTTTTTGCATTGATACATGTCCCTTGGGGCAGGACCCAGGTCCCCAAACACTTTTTATGACAATAACTTGCATATAAGCCTTTTAAAATAAGCACTTTTGATTATTCATGTTCGTGTCCCATAGACTTTAACGGTGTTCGCGTGTCGAACTAAATTTTTGCCTGTTCACATGTTCCCGGGGGGGTGTTCGGCTCATCCCTAGTGGTGATCACTGCACTTGTGTTCCCATTAGGAACTAAATATCTGTTTGACAGACAGGTCTTGTAATTCATTAATTCACAGATCTCAATGAATGAATGAATGAAATGGCTGTGTGAGTGGAGCTCCACACAGTCAAGCACTTTTCAATGTGACAGATGCTACTGGGGGATAGGGGCTTTTAGGAACTGTGGGGGGCCTTTTACGATTTTCATTTACACCATGTTACTGTTACACCCTAAATATTGGTATTAAATGAAACATGGTCTAAAAGGTGAAGTTAGCTTTTAATGTTGCCATTTAAGCTGCACTAAGACACTCCCCACTGAACTGTATTAGAAAAAGTTTTGCATTGATACATGTCCTTGTGGCAATGTAACGCTACCTTTACCCATTTTAACAAAAAATTGCAAACTGTCTTTGAAAAAACTCATAATAAATTGACAATATTTGGCTGCTATAGACTTCAGTGGGGTTCAGCGCTATGTTTGGGCTTAGTGGACTTTTTGCTGCATTCCTGCAAACTGAACTTCCATTTTTTTTATCTCTACTGGAGACTGGTGATGGTTTGCTCACACCTACCGGTGACATCTCAAAATTGTGGATTTCTATTACTGTCAGTCTTGGCAATGGTCCCACTAACAGGGATACAAACAGGATAAAAACATGACCCTCCTTCGCTGAATAAAATGCTAAAAAATGTTTGCCTTTAGTAAACATTTAGTTGAAAATAACACATAGGCGTATAAATGTAAAAAATCAAATTAAAGCAAGGGGTTAAATAAGTATTATTATCATTATTATTACTGTTATACAAGATTTGTATAGTGCAACCAGTTTATCTAGTGCTTTACAAAATGAAGGCAAACTGTACAGTTACAATGCAATTCAATTCAAGAGGAATCAAGGGCCCTTCTCATTAGAGCTAGGAGAGAGGATCAAGTGACACAAAATGTAATAACTGTGGAGGATTAGCTAATGAATCAAGTAAAAGACAGTTTATGAGTAGGGATGACCCGAACACCCCCCTATTCGGTTCGCACCAGAACATGCGAACAGGCAAAAAATTTGTTTGAACACGCGAACACCGTTAAAGTCTATGGGACACTAACATGAATAATCAAAAGTGCTAATTTTAAAGGCTTATATGCAAGTTATTGTCATAAAAAGTGTTTGGGGACCTGGGTCCTGCCCCAGGGGACATGGATCAATACAAAAAAGGTTTTAAAAACAGACGTTTTTTCAGGAGCAGTGATTTTAATAATGCTTAAAGTGAAACAATAAAAGTGTAATATTCCTTTAAATTTCATACCTGGGGGGTGTCTATAGTATGCCTGTAAAGGGGCGCATGTTTCCCGTGTTTAGAACAGTCTGACAGCAAAATGACATTTCAAAGGAAAAAAAGTCATTTAAAACTACTCGCAGCTATTAATGAATTGCCGGTCCGACTATACACATAAAAGTTCATTGATAAAAACGGCATGGGAATTCCCCACAGGGGAACCTCAGATGACGTCTTGATGATGAAACGCGTAAGGCGTGATCACGTTGGTACGCATACGTCGCTCTGGCTGTTGTTCGAACATTTCCGGTTTTCGGCAGTCGGGCCGTGGAACGCACGCCGCTGTCTCGCTACTGTCTCGGCTATCGGCCCCTCAGTAGCCGGTGGAACAATGCTACTTCCTAGTTGGATATCATTCGTTTTACCTATATGTTTTAAATGTAAGCTAACTGGCTAAATAAACTTTTGGATTTACACTATGAGGCTCCTCTCTTCTCAATGTATATGGACACGCTCCGGTGGACTTTATTAATGGACCAGTGGTGACACAATCAGGAAAGGAGATCGTGGAGTCAGTGAGGGGGACACCGATCGATTCCTACCATTGGATCTACATGCTCATTACCCCTGCAGGGGTTGGGCTTTCCGGTGAGTGGGGGCACAAGTGGGGGTTCCAGTGGAGGAGATTATATAACAACAACAACAATCCACACGGGACCTTTGGAAGCAGAGACACTTTTCACAGATTTTTTCAGATTTTTTCTTTCTTCCTTTTTTCACATATATAGAACTTTATTATTTTTTGTTTGGACACTTAAATTATTTGAATCTTATTTTTGATGATCTTGGTGCATGGTTAATTATCACGTTAATACTTTATTATACTGATTGATCTTAATTGCGCATTTTTTCTGGGTATGTTTCATGCATTTTTTGGGACATTTCAAATCAGAACTATTATTATGCATATATTTTTCTTTTATATCCAGAATAGTTTTAGGTGTATGCTCCAGCTACACCCATATTTATTTGCACTTGATTTTATATATTATGTGATGTTTTGCACATGTGGTATTTGCACATGACACACTGTTAGTTTAATGTATGCATTCACTTACAGTATTTCCCACATATTATAGTATTACACTGTGATATACATTTCCTTTGGGGTGATATTTTATTTCTATTCACTTTTGAACAGCGCCATATTCCCCACGAGAGTTCTTTAGTTTTTGACAATTCCTTTATTTAAATGCTTCTTCTTTCTTCTATCTTCTATCTTCCTTCGGTTTCTTCCTCCATCTTCTTCTTCTTCTGGTTCTTCTGGTTCTTTCTCCGGTGTTCTCGTCTGGCATCTTCCTCCGCGGCGTCTTCTTCCCTTCTTATTCTCAGGCCGCTCTGCATCCATCATGATGGGAGGCTCCCGCTGTGTGACGCTTCTTCTCTTTTGGCGGTTCTTAAATAATGGAGGGTGGGGCCACCCGGTGACTGAACGTGTGACCCCCGCCCCCCTCTGACATCATGGGGAATGCCACAGGGAAGTCCCCGTCAAGTCCCCGTGCGTCAGAGGGGGGAGGGGTCACCGGGTGGCCCCGCCCTCCATTATTTAAGAACCATCAGAAGATGGCCGGAATCTACCACGGCCATCTTGACAAATTTTTGACATGCTTTTTATAGTTTGATGCTTGTGACTGCAATCATTTTAAGTTCTACAGCTTTTTTGGGATGTACTGCACCATTCTGTTGTTATTTACATCCCCTTGAGGTTACTCTGCATCCTTTGGTGAAAGCCTGGAGTGACTGTTGATGCAGGAAGTCCGTGCCACAGATGATCCATCTGATTTTGTCTTTCCAAAGCTGGTATTGACTTCTCTATAATTTGAGGGTCAACACATTCTAGTAAGCGAATCAGCTTTATTTTTTCTTCTATTTACATGTCTTATGGACTTTATTATCTAGTTTTATAGAGACTTTTATGAGTCAATTGGCGCTGCCTCCTTTTTTTTATGCTTATTTGGTGTGTAATCAAGCCATTGGTGCTCCTATATGGATAGAGTAGGAGATAGTCGGACCGATTAGGGTAAGAGTTCTGGGAGAGGCTTTGTAGAGCATGGGAGGTGAAAAAAAGGGAGCTAGAGAGCAATAGATCTTCTGAGGACCAAAGAGAATGGTTTGGTTGGTATTTTGAGACATGTTAAAGTGATTGTAAGGGTTAATTTTTTTTGTTTTTTTAATAACAAACACACATACTTACCTCCACTGTGCAGCTCGTTTTGCAGTGGCCCTGAACCTCGTCTTCTGGGGTCCCCTGGCGGCTCTTGCGGCTCCTCCCCACATCAGATAACCCGGCACCAGCGTCATTGGATTTGATTGACAGCAGCGGGAACCAATGGCTACGCTGCTATAAATCTATCCACTCAGGACACAAGACACCGGCCGGAGCTGGTGTGCTCGTTCCCTTCGTGCAAATTTTGGGTCTCAGGTAAGTATAAGGGGGGCTCAGGGGCACTGTTGCATTAAAAAATGTTTTTCACCTTAATGCATAGAATGGAGCCCAACCCTTCAGGTCTGGTATGGATTTTGAGGGGGACCCCCACACCATTTTTAAAAAAAAATTTGGTGCAGAGTTCCCCTTAATATCCATATCAGGGCCTGGTATGGAATTCGGGGGGACCCCATGCATTTTTTTTTTAATTTTGGTTTGGAGTTCCCCTGTGAGTGAATCACATGCCATTTTTATCAATGAACTTTTATGTGTATTGCCGGACCGACAATTCATTATAGCTGGAGTAGTTTTAAATTACTTTTTTTCCTTTAAAAATGTCATTTTGCTGTCAGAATGTTCTAAACACAGGAAACATGAGCCACTTTACAGGCATACTATAGACACCCCCAGGTACGAAATTTAAAGGAATATTACACTTTAATTGTTTCACTTTAAGCATTATTAAAATCACTGTTCCTGAAAAAAAGGGCAGTTTTTAAAACTTTTTTTTACATTGATACATGTCCCCTGGGGCAGAACCCAGGTCCCCAAACACTTTTTAAGACAATACCATGCATATAAGCCTTTAAAATTAAAGCTTTTGATTTTTCATGTTCGTGTCCCATAGACTTTAATGGTGTTTGCGTGTTCGAACAAATTTTTTGCCTGTTCGCATGTTCTGGTGCAAACCGAATGGGGGGGTGTTCGGCCCATCCCTAGTGTAGATCAAAAATATGAGAGGTCCAAGGACAAAACTTTGGAAGACCCCAATAAAAAAAGGAATAGGAAAGGAGGAGGTAGAGTTGTAAGTAACACTGAAGGTGCTGTGAGATATATAAAATGAGAACCAACAAAGAGTACAGTCAAGAGTCCAAGAGAATAGAGATTTTTTTATGAGGAGGGGGTAGTGAACTGTATCAAAGGAAGCACAGAAGCCCAAGAGTAATGCCGCGTACACACGAGCGGACTTTACGGCAGACTTTGCTTGGCGGACTTTTCGACAGACTTTACGACGGACTTTCTGAATGAACGGGCTTGCCTACACACAATCCACCAAAGTCCGTCGAATTTGTATATGATGACGTACGACCGGACTAAAACAAGAAAGTTCATAGCCAGTAGCCAATAGCTGCCCTAGCGTGGCTTTTTGTCCGTCGAACTAGCATACAGACGAGCAGACTTTTCGACCGGACTCGATTTCCACGGATTGATTTAAAACATGTTTCAAATTTAAGTCCGTCCAACTTGTGAGAAAACAAAGTCTGCTGGAGCCCACACACGATCGAATTGTCTGACGAAATCCCGTCCGCCGGGCAAAGTCTGCCGTAAAGTCCGCTTGTGTGTACGCAGCATAAGAGTAGTGCCCCATACACACGGTCGGACTTTCCGGCGTAAAATGTGCTTGTTGTCAGAAATTCCAACCATGTGTAGGCTCCATCGGACAGTTTTCATCGGAATTTCCATCAACAAAATTTGAGATCTGGTTCTCAAATTTCCTGACAACAAAATTCATCAACAAAAGCCATATTGTACTGAGTGACACAGAAGACTTTGGGTCCACAGTTGTAGAAAATTTGTATTGTATTGGGTTATACTACCATGATTATAGAAGGACTTTTACAAAAATAGGGATTAATATGGGGTGCCACTGCTCAATTACCCAGACCCAAAGGGTTTAGTTGTCATTTGTTTAGGAAAATGTCTAAAGCCGTGTACACACGAGCGGACTTTTCGACCGGACTGGTCCGACGGAAGTAATCCGACGGAACTAATCTGATGGAACATGTGTGGGCTTCATCGGACCTTCAGTGGACTTTTTCTGTCAAAAATCAGACAGACTTTAGATTTTGTACATGTTTCGAATCTTTCCGACGGACTCGAGTTTGGTCGAAAAATCCATTCGTCTGTATGCTAGTCTGACGGTCAAAAAAGGACGCAAGGGCAGCTATTGGCTACTGGATATGAACTTCCTTATTCTAGTCCCTTCGTACATCATCACGTTCAAACCAACAGACTTTCGAACGGACTTTAGTGGGCAAGTCCGGTCATTCAAAAGTCCATTGTAACTCCGTCGAAAGTCAGTCAGAAAGTCCGTCGGGCCTTTGATGCTGAAAAGTCCGCTCGTGTGTATGCGGCATAATTCTGCCTTCTGTTTCCAGATCCAGACCTATTTTATTGCTGATGAACTATAATCACTGGTCAATTTTACCCTCTTAAACCCAAGAGCTGCACCCCTTTTTTTTGTCACCTACCCATTGTTTTTGTCTGTGCATCTAGAGCTGTTGGTGTTGCCATCAAACTGTGGTGTCACTGGCCAATATCTATCCACCCAAACCTAAAGACTGCAACTCTGTCTTTTCTTTAAGACACCTCCCTGTGGCTTGTGTCTCTACAATAAGTCTCCTGACGCTGTCATCAAACAACGGTGTCTCTTTCTAAATTTACTCACCTATATCTGAGGGCTCTAGCTATATTTTTTTTATGTAGACAGCTGCCTGTACCTTTTGTCTGTTGACCTAGTCATCAAACTGTGGTAACACTGGGCACTAACTACTGCCCTGAAATTTACCCAAAACTAAAACAAATAAAAAAAAAGGAAAAGGACCCAAGTTAAAAGAAAACAAATAGCAGCTCTTGGGTTAGAAACCCAAGAGCTAACAATTATTACATTTATTTCAAAATAGCAACAATGGTGTACAGTGCATTATGGGTCAAGGCCAAAATTTTTGGACAGCATATTAAACCAAAAATTGCAAATTCAAATGGAATTCAAATCCTGTAAATTTGGTGCAAATTTAGCCACTTAATCCCTGGACCATTTGGCTGGCAAAAGACCAGAGCACTTTTTGCGATTCAGCACTGCGTCACTTTAACTGACAATTGCGCGGTCGTGCGACATGGCTCCCAAACAAAATTGACATTCTTTTTTCCCCACAAATAGAGTTTTCTTTTGGCGGTATTTGATCACCTCCGTGGTGTTTATTTTTTGCGCTATAAACAAAAAAATAGTGTCAATTTTGAAAAAAAACGCATTATTTTTTACTTTTTGCTATAATAATAAATATTCCCAAAAAATGTATAAAAAAACATTTTTTTCCCTCAGTTTAGGCCGATATGTATTCTTCTACATATTTTTGGTAACAAAAATCGCATCAAGCGTTTATTGATTGGTTTGCGCAAAAGTTATAGGGTCTACAAAATAGGGGATAGTTTTATGGTATTTTTATTAATAATTTTTTTTTACTGGTAATGGCGGCGATCGGCGATTTTTATCGACATTATGGCTATTTTGGGACCATTCACATATAACAGCGATCAGTGCGATTAAAAATGCATTGATTACTGTGTAAATGTGACTGGCAGTGAAGGGGTTAACCATTAGGTGGTGCATTAGGGGTTAAGTGTGTCCTAGGGAGTGATACTAACTGTGGGGGAAGGGGCTATCTGTGACACGACACTGATCACCGCTCCGGATTACAGGGAGCTGTGATCAGTGTCACTAGGCAGAATGGGGAAATGCTGATGTAAACAAGCATTTCCCCGTTCTTCCTCTCCGTGAGACGATCGCAGGTAGCTGCGATCGTCTCACAGAGTTAGCGCGCGCCCGCAAACCGCTTCTTAAAGGGCAATTTTCAGGTATGTTAGTATGCCTGTACATGCCCTTCTGACGACGTATATCAGTGTGAGCCAGTCAGCAAGTGGCTAGAGAAGTAGGCCCAAGGCAATGTTGCTCCCCAGACATTTACCATGGACAGGGAGTGCTGAAAAAAAAGGCTTCAATTCAGGAGAAAGGAGACCAGTATATAAATTCAGATTGTACTTGTGAACAAGATTTAAGATTTTGAAGAGTTGTTGCCTCTTGATTTTACTTCACTAGGCTTTAATGATAGAGTAAAAGACTCAAAGGGACTCCAGGTTACAAGGCTCAAAGTACCAAACCACCTGCACCAATAGGCAGATTATACTCCAATGTACTTTTAATGCTAAAACTTGGGGGCATATTAAGCAGTAAATGTGACTTTCACAAAACATTCACTGGTGGTGAATCAATCACTGTCAATTAAACATATGTAACAAGAATATTCTGCTTCAGTTATTTTTTGAATGATAGATTTACTGCTTTATAAATACAGTATATTCCTTGGTATTTCAGAGAGTGAAAAAAAAGCTATTTGAACCAGGTGTTAAAATTACAATGGACCATTTTCCACATTACATTGCCATGTCAAGGTGTCTCTGTACAGTATCGTCCTATTCTAATCTATAGAAATACCAACACTGGAATAAGTGCAGCAATGAATAAACTAAGAGCAAAATTACTTGGAGATTATATAGCTTTCATAATATTTTATTTGGGAAATTCAAAGTAAGTATACAGAAACGGATGGGTATAGAATACCAGAATGTACATGGGCCAAACGGCCTAAAGATATACATGCATAGCATAACTGTAACAGTGGTTTATCATTTGATTCAAATATAATGACAAAAAAGTTGTAAAGCAGCGCTATAATTCACTTAAGGAAATACAGAGGAGTAGTAAAAGTTATATGGTGAGTATTAACAAACTTTGTAACTTGTAGGCCCAAAGGGACCTATTTTTAGGGAAGTCAAGTCCGTGTCGGAGTTGACTGTGTTGTGAATTGAGCTGGTTTCTTGAGATAAGAGAGATTGGTTAGGGGAATCTCTGTGTAGAAGTGGGTGGGAATAGTCTTCGGAGTGTTAAATTAAAAAGGTTGGTATTTTTATAGGTCTTGGGGGTTTCCATGGTTGTAAGACCTGCTGACAGCCAAGTTTAGGAACATTTGTTGGTTTGGGGTGATAATGGTGTGTGGTAAGGATTGGAGAGGTGGGTGGGGAATGAGGTAGAGAGTGAATGTGAAAGTGGTAAGGTATATGGGTGGGGAAGGCCAAAACAGGGGGGGGGCATATCTCCCTATCTGGCCCTGATTTACAGTCTATCTGGCCACAACTATCGATGTATACAAAAGATACGCTGTGCTAAGGTGAAAATATCAATATGGAGATTATTAATGCATATGAGGTGTACTGAAAATACTGCATAAGCGGCTTATCCAGCCACAGCAAGGCACAAAGGATATATAGGAAGGTCGGTTTACCGGCCTGAAGTTATGGGAGGAGCCTGGAGGGTATTTAACCAGACCACCCAGGATGGTCTGCGTCGGTTCCAGTGCGCGGTAGCTCACATCACAGGGCTGACTCTTCCCAGCTCACCTCACGTTCGGCAGTCTGTGCATTCAATCGCAGGTGCACTCCTGGCTTTTCATTCGTGGTCTTCGTCGGCGGTTCCCACTCACGGTCGCAGGTAGTATCCAAACTTTTGTGTCATGTGCAAAATCTTGCGGTTTATTATGCTTCTTATCCTGCACCCCTTTCGTGAAAAAACCTGCCCCGGAGTTTTTGTCGCTCATGTCCCGACATCATTCGGCACAGGCATAGTACATTCGTAAAGTTCCTTCTGACAAATATACGATTCATTCGTAGACCCAAGCCCCCAGTCACTATAGGTCGTTCTCAATATCACTCGCAATAGGCTTCACTGCTCAAAAAATTCATGCTCCATGGGGTTGCCATCTCATTCACTAGGAGATCAGCATATATTGTTTGTATAGGTTTCTGTGGCTGATTGAGGTGTGGTTGAGCCCACCTGGTGCCTTCTCTGCACTTGATTAGCCTGGGGGGATGGGTGGTTGATAGGTGTTCAGTTTCACAGTAAGGGATGGCATACACTCTACAACCAATTTGTATCAGATACTCCTTACTACTGATTTATATCGGATTAATTTAATAGGTTTTACAAACTGATTCATATCGGATGCATTGCAGAGGCCGACTCTACCAACTCACTGCATGTCCTTCGAGATTGGTCGTAGGTTTTATCAATTGTCCCACACTCACTGTCGCAGGTAGCACTTGTGCTTTCCTGCTACCGAACCGTTACTTTATGTTCCCCTTCGTAAACCACCTACTACTTCGTAGGTCTTACTCGGTTATTCGCACACATCCGTACTTACTGCCTTTCTCCGTTCCTCATTCGAACCCAGTCGCATCCGCGATGTTACGACTCATGACAGCCTCCACTCGGCACCACTGGTATCTTACCGACTAGGTGGTAAGAACCGTACGAATAAGCACAAGTCACCTTCGGGAACAAGTCACTTACAACGAATGTAGTCGCAACATCGGCCCTATGATTTAGATCCTCAGCAAATCACAAGCCCCTTCAATCACTAACACCGTCAGCCGATCCGAGTCCAGTCGTAGCACCGGCTCAACGATTCGGATCCGGAAACACAAGCCCCATCGTCACCTTACATCCACAACCGATCTGAATCTAGTCGCATAATCAGCGCAAAGATTCGGATCCTCTGCAAAACGAACTCCACCAACCGATCCGAGTCCAGTTGCAGCACCGGCCTAAAGATTCGGATCCTTGGCAATACAAACATCACCAACCGATCCGAGTCCAGTCGCAACACCGGCCCAACGATTCGGATCCTCAGCATACACAAGCACTCACCAACAGTGTGCTTCTTTCATCCCACCGACCCGAGTCCAGTCACAACACCGGCTCAATGATTCAGATCCTCAGCATACACAAGCACTCACCAACAGTGTGCTTCTTTCATCCGACCGATACGAGTCCAGTCGCAACACCGGCTCAATGATTCAGATCCTCAGCATACACAAGCACTCACCAACAGTGTGCTTCTTTCACCCGACCGATCCGAGTCCAGTCGCAACACCGGCTCAATGATTCGGATCCTCCAGCATACACAAGCACTCACCAACAGTGTGCTTCTTTCATCCGACCGATCCGAGTCCAGTCGTAACACCGGCTCAATGATTCGGATCCTTAGCATTACAAACCCCACCATCCAATCCGAGTCCAGTCGTAGCACCGCTTAACGATTCGGATCCTTCCCAAACCAACTTTCACCAACCGATCCGAGTCCAGTCGCATACCGGCTAAATGATTAAAGATCCTTGGCATTACAAACCCCACCGTCCAATCCGAGTCCAGTCACAGCACCGGCTCAACGATTCAGATCCTTGCCAACCCAACTTCACCGACCGATCCGAGTCCAGTCACATACTGGCTCAATGTCAGAATCCTCAGCATTACAAACCCCACCATCCAATCCGAGTCCAGTTGTAGCATTGGCTAAACGATTTGGATCCTTGCCAACCCAACTTTCCCTGACCAATCCGAGTCCAGTCGTAGCACCGGCTCAATGATTCAGATCCTAGCCAAATACAACTTTCACCGACCGATCCAAATCCAGTCGTAGCACCGGCTCAATGATTCGGATCCGCTGCAATACAAAGCGTCACCAACCGATCCGAGTCCAGTCGTAGCACTGGCTCAACGATTCGGATCCTTGCCAACCCAACTTTCACCGACCGATCCGAGTCCAGTCGCATACCGGCTCAATGATGCAGAATCCTCGGCATTACAAACCCCACCGACCAATCCGAGTCCAGTCGTAGCACCGGCTCAATGATTCGGATCCTCTGCAATACAAAGCATCACCAACCGATCCGAGTCCAGTCACAGCACCGGCTCAGCGATTCGGATCTAGCAATCCAGCAATCCATACAAGCCCCCTCGTCACCTCACATCCACAACCGATCCGAATCTAGTCACAGCATCAGTGCAACGATTCGGATCCTCAGCAATACGAACTCCACCAACCGTACAACTCCACCGACCGATCCGAGTCCAAATCGCAGCACCAGCTCAACGATTCGGATCCTGGGCAATACAAAACTTCTTCGACTGATCTTTCACAAATAAAGCCCCACCGGTGCTTACACCTCAGCCCGGTTCGAACTAGTTGCATCGGCGCTTACGAATACAGTGGAACTTAGGATTCAGATCTTCAGCCTTACGTGTATTAAAGCATTAACATTCACAGACACGCATCTCATCATAACTCCTTGCAATCGCTGCAAGACACACATCTCATCATAACTCCTTGCATTTGCTGCAAAAAAACAAACAAAAAAACAAACAAAAAAAACGCACGCATCTCAGCATATACCCATTTTGCAATCTCTGTAAAATATGCATCTCAGTACAAACTCCTTGCAATTGCTACAAATACACGCATCTTACCACATACCCGTTTGCAATCACTGCAAAACATGCATCTCAGTATAAACTCCTTGCAATTGCTGCAAATACACGCATCTTAGTGTTTACCCACTTGCAATCCCTGCAAAACACGAATCTCAGCATATACCCATTTTGCAATCTCTGTAAAATACGCATCTCAGTGCAAACTCCTTGCAATTGCTACAAATACACGCAACTTACCACATACCCGTTTACAATCACTGCAAAACACGCGGCTCAGCATATACCCATTTTTTGCAATTGCTGCAAAACACGCATCTCAGCATTTACACATTTTGCAGTCACGGTAAAAAAAAAAAACAAAAAAAACCAAAAAAAAAACCAAAAACGCATCTCAGTATATACCCCTTGCAATCGCTGCAAAAACACGCATCTCAGTATATACTCCCCGCAATCGCTGCAAAAACACGCATCTCAGTATATACTCCCCGCAATCGCTGCAAAAACACGCATCTCAGTATATACCCCTTGCAATCGCTGCAAAAACACGCATCTCAGTATATACTCCCCACAATCGCTGCAAAAACACGCATCTCAGTATATACTCCCCGCAATCGCTGCAAAAACACGCATCTCAGTATATACTCCCTGCAATCGCTGCAAAAACACGCATCTCAGTATATACTCCCCGCAATCGCTGCAAAAACACGCATCTCAGTATATACTCCCTGCAATCGCTGCAAAAACACGCATCTCAATATATACTCCTTGCAATCGCTGCAAAAACATGCATCTCAGTATATACCCCTTGCAATCGCTGCAAAAACACGCATCTCAATATATACTCCTTGCAATCGCTGCAAAAACATGCATCTCAGTATATACCCCTTGCAATCGCTGCAAAAACACGCATCTCAGTATATACTCCCCGCAATCGCTGCAAAAACACGCATCTCAGTATATACTCCCTGCAATCGCTGCAAAAACACGCATCTCAATATATACTCCTTGCAATCGCTGCAAAAACATGCATCTCAGCAGATACCCATTTGCAATCGCTGCAAACATGCATATCAACATATACTCCTTGCAATCTCTGCAAGCACACTCAGTGGCGCTCATACAGCCCACTTCATCTTTTTAGTAGCACTTGCTAAAAAAAAAAAATAAAAAAAATAAAAAATAATAAAAAACCAGACTCGAGGTGACCCTTATCTCACACCTCCTAGTGTTTCTCTCCCAAGTACAAGTTCCTGACTAAATCCTTAAAATTAGACGTGCCAGAAATAGCGGATCTGCCCAGATGGAATGAATTTCTCATCAACTGGAATGGTATGTCAATGTTCATTCCGTTAGCATCTCCCTCTTCATCTCAGGTAAGTCACGGACGCCGCAGCCTCCACAGGTCCTCACGTCAATTGTTTGGCTATCTTTGGTCTGAAGGGCCATGGCCATCAGAAATCCTTTTGATTCCCGACTTCAGTTAGTCCTTTTCTTTGATTGAACTCTACCCCATTATTGCAGCAGCTCATGTCCGGCGCAGTAACTGGGCAGGACAAACACTGTTGTTTGCCATAGACAACCAAGCCACAGCTAGCATTCTAAATAAAAGCAGGTTCAACTCGCTGGCCATCATGGCCTTCCTGAGCAGGCTGGTGCAACTATCCCCACAGCACCAAATAATGTTCGCTGCATCTACATCCCAGGCAAATGCAATACTCTGGCCGGCGCACTACCCGTTTTAACTTTGCGTTATTCTTTCGCAGGGATCTGGAACCGACCCGACCATGTTTCTTATCCCACATTGGTCGTAGCTAACCACGGATTAAAACAAACACCTTCACAATGCTACCCGCCTTATTAATCTATCATTTCCTCACAAACGCCCTGAAGGCCTACCGTACTGCCTGGAATATCCATGACAGGTTCCTAGTCTCAAACCCTGGGGCAGTATCAGGAGATTTCCATCACATCCTGGCCTTCATATCATCTTGCCACGCACAGTTGGCATTTTCACACCATACCATTAGTCTCTACTTAGCTGGCATCCAGCATTTCATCTCCTTACAAAATCCTACCAAACCATCTTTGGTTGCCGCCCATGCGGTCAAGTCTACACTGCTCGGCAGTCACAGACAACTCCAAATCAACAGTAAACGCCTGCCTGCGACCAGCACCATATTCCGAGACAGGTCTACCATCCTGTCACATTCCCCTTTGGGTTAATTTCAGCCCGGTCGTTCACGCAGCCATCTACCTGGCTTTCTGCGGTTTCTTATGCCCCAGTGAATTCACGGTCACCGACCCCAGTAACATGTTACATAGACGCCACCTGACACGCCACCAAAGTTACTTCATCCGACACCTCATGGTGTCCGAAACACAACAGTCTGGTCCCGGTGTAGATATCATACTTCCCAGACTCGTAAACGCCTGGTGCCCAGTGGCCATTCTAGACCAGTTATTAGCTCATCTGCCCGACCTCTTGGAAGGCAGCCATTACTACCGTTCCCTACTAGCCCTCTAAGTAGCAACCAGTTCACTAGACACGTTAGAAATCTTTTGCCCAACTTAGGCCTTGACCCCGGACAATTCTCTGGAAATTCTTTCGCATTGGAGTAGCATCAGCAGCCTCACGAAACGGGGTCCCGGACCACGTCATCTAGAAAATGGGCAGGCGGAAATTCGCTTGCTTCGCTCGATACATTCCCAATCCACAAGCAGAAATGTCACAAGCCTTTGGCAAGCTCGCCCTGTAGTATGCCAGTAAACTTAAATCATTACCTCCCTAACAAAAGTCTTTTTGCGCCCTTCTCTGGCATACCACCCAGCAGATCTGGGTTTACCATACAGCAGGCCAGGGCACACTTCAGGTCTATTTTATGTTGTTAGTCTTGTGACGTGTTTATGTGCTTCATATCCATCAGGACGGAGGGCTCCGACCATAAATAGGAAGGCCGGTTTACCGGCCTGAAGTTATGGGAGGAGCCTGGAGGGTATTTAACCAGACCACCCAGGATGGTCTGCGTCGGTTCCAGTGCGCGGTACCCACCCACCCATTCCCCTTCTTGGGGTACTTCTCTTCAAACAATTTCTCTACAGAAACATCCATTACTTTCTTAAGGTATGCGCCCTTCTCTGGCATACCACCCAGCAGATCTGGGTTTACCATACAGCAGGCCAGGGCACACTTCAGGTCTATTTTATGTTGTTAGTCTTGTGACGTGTTTATGTGCTTCATATCCATCAGGACGGAGGGCTCCGACAATATATATATATATATATATATATATATATATATATATATATATATATATATATATAAAACAAGTGATTTTAAAGTGCAATGTGTAAATAATATACTAGATGTATGCCATTAGAATGAGAGTAGCGATTACTGAACTACTACCTGTATATATAATGGATGAAGAAATCATTTACATAGTCTGAAATTTACAGTGAAAAAAAAAAAATATATATATAAATAAATACATCACAGTGATAAGTGCAAGTGCCAAGTGCCACACAATGAGTGTGAATATCAAATCCAAGATGTGGTACGTGATTATTAAAGTCCAATATTTGAAAGAAATGCACATAAAATCCATAAAAATAGTTCATAAAAAATCCAACGTGCGTGCATTAATCTTAGTGCTTAGTGCTCAGAATCCCATGCTCAAGTGCCATCCAGTGACCCCCCGGGAACAGCCGCTCACCTCAGACGTGCGCCCCAGCTGTGAGACTGAGTCTAAACACGCCTATGAGCCATCCCACGGCTCAGTGATGGAATCCAGATACACAGTTTTCAGCAGCAACTCCACAGTTAGGAATAAAGGAAAAGAAAAACTGGATAGTGTGATATCGTTTATAAATATTTATTGGGATAAAAGCTCCCTGCATTAGGGTACTC
Source organism: Lithobates clamitans (assembly GCA_037952925.1). Classification (NCBI taxonomy): domain Eukaryota; kingdom Metazoa; phylum Chordata; class Amphibia; order Anura; family Ranidae; genus Lithobates; species Lithobates clamitans. The sequence continues at coordinate 108,322 of JBBGZY010002444.1, forward strand.
ACATTTGCAAGGTGCGTGAGTGCACCAATCTGATAACAGTCTCCAAAGTTTGCCTCAAAGTTTGCCTGTCAGGAGGGATAAGCTGTGCATCACATCTCAGTGGAGTGAAAGGCTCCGTGCTCCATCCTGGCCCTTCCCCTACGCGTGTTCGATACAGGGTCACGTGTCTTCATCAGGGGGATTTGGCCACAACTATCCCCAGAGCTTTATGTAGGGTAATTCTGTGTGAGGTTACCCAGTAAAAATAAAAAAGAGGGGAAATCCTGGGTAGTTCCCCTCTTCATTTAGGTGAACAAGACCAGGAAGTAGTGTGTTTTGAGATGTTGTCATGGGAGATGGCTATGAGCGCTTCCATTTTGGTGATTTTGTCAATTCTCCAATACCATTGTTTGATTGAGGGGGCATGTGTTTTGCCCCACAAGGTTGGGACACATAGCTTAGCAGCTTTTAGCATGTGCATAGCAAGAGATTTGAAGTAAGAGCGTCTGGGTATAAGAGTATGATGTAAGAGAAATTGGAAAGGAGAGAATTCTAATGTGAAGGTAGAGACCCAAGAGATTATGTTGTGGACTTCGCTCCAGAACTTTTGGATGATGGCGCATGACCACCAGATGTGGAAGAGAGATCCTAGTTTGGACTTGCATCTCCAACATAAGTTGGATATCGATGGTGCGAAATTGTGAATAACGGTCGGGACTCTCTACTACCTAGTGGGGACCTTATAGCCATTTTCCTGGGTTGACACATTTATTAAGCCCTTGATGATGTTTTTAAATATTTGCTCCCAGGGTTTATCTGTGAGGTCTAATGATAGTTCTTTCTCCCAAAATTTACATGTCTTGTTTTTCGTGGGGTGTTTGGCAAAGAGTAAAGAGTAGATGGTTGAAACCACATGTCCCTGCGGTGTGTTCCCTGAGCATACTGATTCTAGGGGAGTAAGCTGACAGGTCCAGTGAGGTTTGTGAGGTTTGTGGTTCAGGCCAAAGAGAAGATGCTGTATTTGGAGATATGTCCATATTGCGAACTTGAGATCATTCATTTGGGAGACTAGTTCTTCGCAGTTTAGGAATGTGGCCCTGTGGAAGAAGTGTTTTACTTGGAGAATATATCAATATTTTTTATTTTCCTTCCTACTCATTATTATATGATGAACTGCTAAAATTGGAATTTCTTTACTTTTATACAGTCAGTTAATATAGTATGTTATATTGCATATGAATAGTCCATGGTTCCATATTCAGACAGCAGGTGGGCTTTTTAGATTATCCTTAGTTGTTTCTGATGATTGTACAGCTCAGTGGCTCAAGCTCAAATTCACAAATTCAGGTGAATGAGTCAGAACAATAATTTGCCTGTCTTCATTTCCTCTCCCTGCCTGTCCCCTCAGATGGGGCCATACAAAGTTTCAAACAGGGACAGATTGAAAGTATACCCCTTTAGTTATGTTACTGTATCTCTTTAGAAAACCCAAAATTCTGGTTGCCAAATGCTACAGTACTGTCATTTGTAATCTTCTGGCACAGCTGGTGTTAGTTCTGGTGCTTGGCAATAAAGTATTAGTTTTTTTTATTTTCTCCTTTTCTCCATTCACAAAACATATTGTACTTTATACATAGAATTAAATGCATTGTGTTAATGGACAAGGAAAGAGAAGGGGCTGGTGAATGACAGGACCTCCCCTTATACATTCACAGAATGCCTTATAATCTGTAAATAGAATACACAATGTTTTGTAAATGGAGAAGAATTGCAAGATTACAGCTGACAGTAGGATCTTTCAGGGACAAAATTAGGATTTTAGCATCCCTAGCAACCATGCAGATGTAGTATAACCAACATAGTTACATAGTTACATAGTTACATAGTTAGTAAGGTTGAATAAAGACACCAGTTCATCCAGTTCAACCTGAGTAAGTGTGGGTCTACAACCCTGACCCTTGTCCCTAACCCTGAACATCGCACACTCACATCAATCCCTACCCTCAATCCAAGGTCCCCATTCATATACTAGGGCCAATTTTGGACAGAAGCCAATTAACCTACCAGCATGTCTTTGGAGTGTAACATTAGAGGTAATTTTTCTGGACAAAAAAAACGTGTTTCCTGGAGTTTCATTTTAAGAAAAAATATCTGCCACCTTTTGTATAACTTATTAAGGAATGCACATGTTGGGGGCATATCAAGACAAATGTAGGCAAGTTTTATGTTCATTTTGTTTTCCATTTATTTCAGCTTAAATTTCCTTATTTTTTTTAGATATTTTCTAAAATGTCAACAGATTAATATATATTTATTTTGTTTTACAACATATTAAATATAATTATAATAATTTCTCAGCGTGCTTCATTATTTCTATTTTCATAAATCCTGTGCACTTATCGTTTCAATTGTTTGTTATGTTTTACTCAAGGGGTTCAACAATAATATTGCGCATCGAGAGCATTGCTTATGGATCCTCATATGTATTGTTCCCTAGACTTCAAAAACCGTATAAAGAGAGGGCAAGATATTATTCCTTTTGATCAAGACTTCACTTCATTGTCAAAGGTAAAGGTGTGTTCCATTTTGTACATTTTTACTTCTAAAAATGAATGTGATAATTTTGTCATGCACACAATAGTGTTTTCATTTGTATTACCCAATTATCTCTAAACAACAATTGTTGCTTTCATACAAGACCAAAATGAACTCAGCTTTTTCCCTGGTTCAGTATGTTCTGTATATCTTTGTTTTTGTTTACTATATGTGTAATCAAACTATGATAAAAATGCATTTGTTTTATCTGATTAAACCTTCTTTTTTAAATCTGGTATTCAAGGGCAATTAACTCATCTCCTGGGATGACCAATACAGTGGATATGTTCTAGGTTCAATGAGTACTTTTGCACATAGGACTATTCTTTAATCTTCTAGTAAATGGTGTAAGTAGAGCACAGTCTTTTATATCTTAAGTCACCTTTAGATGGGAATTTATGAAAACTGAAGCAGACACAATCTGGAGCATCTGGGCATGGCAACCAATCAGTTTCTGTCTTCAGATTTTTTCAGTTGAGCTTTGTAAATGAAAGATGTGAGCTGACTGATTGCCATGTATAAATGCTCCAGATTCTGTCTGCTCCAGAAAGTGTGTGGGAAAATTTGATTATTTCCCCAAAGTCTCTATGATAACATCACGGGTATCAAGCTAACATATTTTTTTTTTTCAATGTAACACCCGAAGAGATACAGTAGGTATTTCTAGTCATCAAAAGAATGTAGACCACACTTCTCCCTCCCCAAATACCAACAGTATTCATTTCTAATAGATAAAGACACTCAATGCAGAATCTTGGTAGATAATTGGTCTCAGCATGTTTTTTGGCGTAATATTTAAGTAAATTAAAATCAATTTAATCATTTTTATTAATACATACACTTCTTAACTTGCAAATAATAAGTACAAAACAGCTCAGTGTTGAGGACTCGAGCAATACCACATATCAATAAACACAGGTGCCCCTTTAAATGTAAAGGGTGACCAACCACATAACATGCCAGCAAAAAAGGGTGGGGGGTGGGGAGCTTGTTGCTCACTGCTGACCAACTGTGAAATATTCCTGCGGGGGGGCCGCTTTATATAGCGAGCCCCATTTCTAGAATACTCCCAGCTGCTCATGTGACCCTCTGGGAATTTCCATGGTGGTCATGTGACATTCCAGGAAATTCCCCAATGTTACATGACCCCCATTTTCCCACCTAAGAGTCAAATTATTTTTTCTTAAATTGACCCCTTTTTAAACTAAAAAGGTGAAAAGGGGGCTGCCACATGCCCATGCTATTCAGACTTAAATACTTAAAGCATAACTCCACTTTCATTGAGAAAAAACATTCCCCCTGGGTGATCTATGTACATTGCAAGGATTAACCTTTGTTGCAAATTCCTACCTTTTGTTATTCTGAAGAAATCCATGTGTGTTTATCTGTGCCTCTGTACTAAGTGGGTCTAATGGGAGTGGTTTCATAATTAATTGTCAGGTGTGCACCTGCAGGGCACTAATGAGGAAAACTGCTGGGCCTGTATCCCTTTAGATGTGCTCCTATTGAAAGTATCTCTCAAAAAATGAAATTTTTGTTGCAGAGGATGCCTGAAATCTGAATATCTTAGTGCAGACTTCTAGGAAAAAATTTTCTGGGGAGTGGACAGTACACATTCTGTGTACAGAACAACTCCAGGTAGCCATATTGCAATGCATTCTCAGAAAATTACAACGGCTGCAGATTGAAAAGAAAAGGTCATTTTTAATAACATTCAATTACAAAATGACTTGTGTCACAATTATATGTGCTATATTATTTTTTCTTTGTTTGCTATTTTTTCCCCATGAAATTGGAGCTACCCTTTGAGCCCTCTCAGTCGATTCTACAACAAACAGCGAATGTGCTATGAAGTCTAGTAAAATTTTGAAATATACCCTTTATTTAATAAATTGATAACCCTAATGGTAGTAACGCAACCTGTGTTCTGTACAGCACTTGTGTCTGAAACAGCTCAGTGCTGTATATTTCTGACATCAGATGAAAGTAGTTTATTAATATGTTCATTCATTTAAAAAATGTTCCTTTCTCTTACAGGCATATGCAAACAATAGGTCAGAATGTACAATGAAACCACAGTGTCTGAATTCATTCTTCTTGGTCTTTCCAGTGCTCCAGAGTTGGAAGTAATTTTATTTTGTGTTTTCTTTCTTATGTATATAATATGCATGACTGGGAATCTTATAATAATCATTATAACAAGTATTGATCCAGCACTAAATACTCCCATGTATTTCTTCCTCAGTAACCTTTCCTGTTTAGATGTAGTATGCACAACAGCCACTATTCCAAACATGTTGGCTCATTTCTTTTCTAAACACAAGGGGATATCATTCCAAGGATGCCTTGTACAAATGTTTGTATTTACTGCTGCTATGGACACAGAGTTTCTCTTATTGACCATTATGTCAATAGACCGTTACCTTGCAATCTGTAATCCTTTGAGATATAAGACTATTATGAGCAAAAAAGCTTGCTATTTTATGTCTGCTGTTGTGTGGACATTTGGATTGTGCAGCTCAACATATCACACATCAAGCACATTTCGTCTGTCATTTTGTGCATCCAACAAAATCAATCACTTTTTCTGTGAAATTCCACAATTGCTGGCGCTATCTTGTTCTGACACAAGTATTAATGAGCTAGTTCTCATAGTAACTGATGTTGTTTTAGGAGTATTTTGCTTTATCTTTATATTCGGGTCATATTTATTCATTATTTTGGCAGTGTTAAAAATACGCACCGCTGCAGGGAAAATGAAAGCTTTCTCTACTTGTGCCTCTCATATCACTGTTGTGCTATTATTTTATGGAACATTAATATTTGCCTACTTTAAGCCCTCAAATGGAAATGCGTCAAACATGGACAAAGCAATTGCTGTTCTTTACACTATTGTAATTCCAATGCTCAACCCTATATTATATAGTTTGAGAAATAAAGAAGTAAAGGAATCTGTTCAGAAAGTTATATTTAGGAAAATACATGCAAATTAGCTTTTGCATATCCAGTGGGTTTACCCTATGGTATTTGTTGTTTGTATACTGTATGAAAGAGAGTGCCCTGGTTGTATGATATTATAATTAAAATAACTTATGAATGAAAATAAAAACATTTCTTTTGCATTTGTGTTCTTTTTTTGTTGGTCTTGTCGTCAGGTGAGAACCGGATATAACGTAGAAATAATTACCGTGTTTCTAACAAAAAACAATAAAATTCTTGCACAAATCACAACATCATACTTTTACTTGTACACAGCTTAAAGACATGTGTGGCCAGTGTATTGTAAAGAGCTGCGGGAACAGCTGTGGGTAATAACGATTGACCTAGAGCTCATTCTCTTCATGTTAAAATTAGAAATATCACCACTTGACAACATTCTATAGATTGCCATGTAAAACTTGAAGGAAGCAGTTGCAGATGTAATGCAGGAAAGCAGTTGCAAATGACTATGCCACAGGATTTCTCTATTTATGGACATTTTATCATGTGTTCAATCTCCTTTTATCTGTTTAAGACATAAAAATACAGTGTTGCAGCATATTATTAAAAAAAACTGCTAGAATGTAGATGACTATACTAAATTAATGTTTTGGTAAAGCATTACATACTATATAAATATATATTCAGGTTTTAAAAAAGGAAAATATAAAAATGTATTTTCCTATAATCATAATAATGTATTTTTCTAAACAAAATGAATAATAACACAAAATAAAGGGTAACTCAACTGTGAAAAATAGCAGATAAAAAAAAAATAAAAAAATATATATATATATATATATATATATATATATATATATAGATGCTGCACAAGCTATATTGTAATTTAACTTTATCAAAAGTCACCTTTCCTTTTCAATCTGCAGTCACTGTAATTTTCAATTAAAATTAATACAATATGGCGATCTGGAGGTGTTCTGTACATTCATGATTTCCTGCTTGTGTGACTGGCATGCTGGTTTTCTGCACTAAGATATAAGTCAAATTTTTAGCACCCCCTGTAATAGAAATTTACGTTTTAGTGAAATATTCCGCAAGAGTTGAAAAAATCTATAGGCATGCAAACACTGCAGCTTTCCTCATTAGAACACAGAAAATGCATCGACTGAATATAATGAAACAGTCAATCCCATTCAGAATCAGGATCCAAATGACATAGTGGAACAAACAGCTTGTTTCTTTAAAGCAGAAAAAGGAAGGACTCCAGAACAAACTTTGCTAGAATCCCTGAAGTGTACATTGATCACCCAAATGGGAATATTTTTTTCTTAACAAAAGTATAGTTACTCTTTACATTTGGTGCTGAAATAAAAGAATCCAAATGATATCTCATAAAATGTCTTATTTTCTTTAGGAGAAGACAATCATATGAATTTGGACAAAACCTTATTGCAGTCCCAGAGCTTTACCTTGCAAACAATACTTCCCAGTGTCAAGATAGACAAACTATTTGAAAGGTTCTCATAATCCTGCAGTATGGTCTGAAATGGGGTTGAGGTGTTTGTAATAACCTGTACTGCTATAAATCAGATATTATTGGTCCCCACTAGACTTTTTGCATTTTTGATAGCATAGTTTGTAAGTTTCAGGGCCAGTTAACATTGGGACATGGGCATTCCCGCATGTTACTAAGGGATCTGGTTTTGACAGCCCACTCACTTGAATGGGCTGCAAGACACAGGGAAACATCCAAAAGGTAACGTAAGCCTACTTTTTCAGATCACACTGCACCAATCCGCATGGTACTGTAGTACCAAGTAGTTTGGTGACTGCAAACACACTGTTTGCAAGATGGCACCCATATGCATCTCACAAGGGCAGTGTGTTCACGTGCTGTGCAAGAAATGCGCACAGAACGTGCCTTTCCCACATTTTGGTGTGAATGGGTACTTGATTTCTTGAATATATTTTTGAAAATATTTGGCTGTGGCTGTTTCCTATTATTTATCTACTATGCATCCCAAGGACAGTACAAGGAAAAATGAAACACCAGTAGAAAGATAATTTTATACATCAGTTTTGAAAAAAAAAATCTTTACAGATACAACATGAGGTAGTAATGACAAAAAAAGACAACCAAAATAATATAACAATAACTGAATACAATTACACAGGTTTGGCAAAAAATTTGGCCATGGCACTTTATTTTGGTTTGAACAAATATAACAACCATACTTTAGACTTGAAATTGAAACCATCAGAAAATGGCAGTATTGTTTAGTTATCAAAAACTCAAGCAAATTCGCATTTTATACAATAACAAAGTCTCCCCGGATCCAAGGGCATACCACAAATAAGTACTCGCAATGGCAGAGAGGAAGGTAAACTCTGAGATGTGGGAGTTTGAACTGGGGGAACATCTTTTTGTTAGTACCTACTGTTCACCTCTCCTTAGATGATTGCAGGTTACAAGCAGTTCATGAAAAAATATTTAAAGTAAAAATAAAAGGTTACATAATAACTAACTTGTTAAATGTAGCTTCTCCATTGCCGTGGTACTCCCTATATACATTTTCTAATAAATTGTGATTTGAATTTTTTTTTGTTCCATGCAGTTATACAACAGCAAAGCTGCATCTCAATCCTCTCCAGATGCTGTGGCATGAACTCTCTTCCAGCTGACAACTGTGCTCTATGGTAGCGATGAAACAAACATACTTGGATTCAATTCACAGGATGTTCACTTAACTGCTCCTAACTTCTGAGTGTTAACTTGAATCCTATTGAAGTCAATGAGATATGAACCTTTAACCACTCTGGCGGTATGATTATGTCAGATTTTTGCGTCTCAAATCGGTACCTTGTTTTGCATAGAAATTTGGCGTTTTATATTGTAGGCCTGTAATTCTTAGTAATAACACACATAAATCTGTCCAAACAAGAGTCTAGTAAACACCCCGGGTATGATAAAGTTTGAAACACGAAATCATAAATTATAATATAATAAATAACTATTAATAATTATAAAAAATAATAATATAATAGTAATATAATGAATTTCCCCATGATTCACTATCGCTCAATTCTGCAAGTGTTCTAACTTACTTTCCCTGTTTTCTAGCTGGTCTAAATTCACTTTTGACATAAAGAGACACTTTTTGGTTACCATGGACAATCTCAAGTTTTCAGGAAGAAAGAACAGTATATATAATATAAAACTGTATGCAGGGCACTGGACAAAGCACTAGGGACAAAAAGGATGTGAAATGATTTGATACAGTAATGTAATCTGTTAGATTACAGTGTACTGTATGTGTTATAAATTTTGTACTTTTTTAATTTGCCGCCAGGCACCGCTCCATGCATTGCGATGCTCGCAGGGAAAGGAGCCTGGAACACAGAACTTCGGCAGAAGACACAACCCTCAGACACAGCAGGGGAACATCGCAGGATCCTGGTGACAAGGTAAGTATAGTGGACCAGGATTCTACAATGCAATCCTGAGTGTGGCTCGGGGCTACTGCTAATGGTACTGAAATTTAACCCTGAGCCACAACCGGGAGGTTAAAATACATTCTGGCCATTTGCAAGGCTAATAGACAAATGATTGTCAGCTGCTTTGAGGAAATTCCTTTCCTCTATACCAGATCTTTATATTGGATGAAGGTCAGGAATAGATGTTAACCACTTAAAGGATATGTAAAGGTTAGTTTTTTTATTTTTTATTTGAAACAAACATGTCATACTTACCTCCTCTGTGCAGTTGGTTTTGTGCACAGTGGCCCTGATCCTCCTCTTCTGGGGTCCCTCAGCAGCGCTCCTGGCTCCTGATCTTCTCTTCTCCCTTGGGGCACTCGTGTGGGCATGCTCCCATGTCCTGCTGCTGCATCTATTTACACAGACAGCAGGACTCGGCCCCATCCCCGACTCCCACGTCATTGGATTTGATTGACAGCAGCAGGAGTAGGGTTGCCACCTCATCCCGTTAAACCCAAACACATATTAATTGCACAGGTTCTATGGCTGATTAAGGTGGTAATTAAACTCACTTGGTGCATTATCTGCATTAAATTAGCCTCAAAACCTGTGTAATTAATATGTGTTCGGGTTTAGAGGGATGAGGTGGCAACCCTAAGCAGGAGCCAATGGCTGCGCTGCTATAAGTCTATCCAATCAGGACCCGAGACACTGGCTTGAGCTGGTGTGCTCATCCCCGTCGCTGGAAAGACCGGGTTCAGGTAAGTAAAAGCAGGGCTCTGGGGTGGGGCAGTTGCATCACAGGAAGAATTTCACCTTAATGCATAGAATGCATTAAGGTGAAAAACCCTGAGGGTTTACAACCCCTTTAAGGACTGGAAGATTTTCTCCTTAATGACCTGGCCATTTTTTGCAAAACGGCACTGCGTCACTTTAACTGACAATTGTGCGGTCGTGCGAGGCTGTACCCAAACCAAATTTTTGGTTTTATTTGATAACCTCTGCGGTTTTTATTTTTTGCGCTATAAACAAAAAAAGACCAACAATTTTGAAAAAACAAAACAATATTTTTTACTTTTTGCTATAATAAATATCCCGGAAAAAAAAATAGATTAGGCCAATATGTATTCTTCTACATATTTTTGGAAAAAAATTGCAATAAGCATATATTGATTGGTTTGCGCAAAAGTTATAGCGTCTACAAGAGAATAGATTTATGGCATTTTTATTATTTTTATTTTTTTATTAGTAATGACGGTGATCAGCGATTTTTATCGGGGCTGCAACATTGTGGTGGACAGATTGGAAACTTTGGACACTTTTTTGGGACTATTGATATTTACACAGTGATAGTGCTATAAAAATGCACTGATTACTGTGTAAATGTCACTGGCAGGGAAGGGGTCAAAACTAGGGGTGATCAAGGGGTTAAATGTGTTCCCTGGGAGGTGTTTCTAACTGTGGGGGAAGTATACTGACTAAAGGAGGAGAGAGATTGCTGTTCCTAATCACTAGGAACAGACGATCACTCTCTACTACCCTGACAGAACGGGGATCTGTTTGTTTACATTGACAGATCCCGGTTCTGCCTCTCTGTGGAGCGATCTCGTGTGGCCGGCAGAGATTGCGTGCCACGCGCATTAGCTTCCCCGCCATGCAGCAGGGACCTGCGCGCCTGCTATAGGTATTTAAAGGGTCGACGTACAGCTACGACGATTCGTGGGAACGAGCCTACCTGCCACAGTATAATGACGGCGACTGGTTGGCAAGTGGTTAATGGGGCATCCCACACAAGAACAAAAAGAAATGGATTAGAGTTTCCCCTAAAAATGCATGCCAGACCAGGCATGGAAACCCTCCAAAACTCATACCAGACCCTCAAAAAGAAAGAGGGGAATTTATCAGAATCTGGGAATTTATCAGAATTAAAAAAGGAGCTCCCCAAATATTGCCCCTACATATGTGAATAAGTACGGTAAGTAAATAAGTAAATATGTTTTTTGAGAAATAAATTGAAACAAAAAAATGCTGCTAAAAATGAGAAAACAAACAAAAAAAACAGCATGCATTTCCGCCAAAAATCATTTACAGACCTGTATCCTTGAGGGTCTGTTATGGATTTAAAGGGGGAACACCAAATTGCATGACTTGCTTCTGCAATTGGAGGTTTGGCTCAGTGGGTGCAACAAACTCATTATTTAGTTTTCATGCTCATTAAACACTGAACAGCCAAAGGTTGGACTGAATCTTACATCAGCCTGAATCTGAATGTCATCTCTACTGTATGAATTTAGTAGCTTTGTTGTTGGCCCTCCACAGGACACACAGACTAGCTAAAGTTTAGTGGTCACATGACCACATAGAAAAACTTAAAAAAGGCATGTATCTGATGCACTCTTTTATGCTAGTATGTGCATGTACAGGGTACGTGGGGATGAGAGCTTAACAAACTATGGGATGTTTTTATTCATTGTGTAATACTTTTTTTAGGTTAGTGCCGGGGCCAACACCAGGAGTAGAGGAGGCTTACCAGAAAGAATTGACCTGAAATGGCGTACGCCAGACAAGTCAAAAAAGCATAATAACCACTGGTTCTGGGAAATGCGTCTTGTCAGATGTCATCAACAGATGGTGGAAAGAAAAGGGGGGTCCACACGGCTTCCTCTCCCATAGGTAATCCAGCATAAACCAAACGTGTAGTTTCATATGCCATGTGAGGAGCAAACAAAACTCACATAGCGTAAAAACGTTTTAAAACACTAGTTTATTAAAATAATAAAAAAACAGACTCACATTTTGGAAGAACGAAACAGAGCTCAAATATCAAATAGCGGCGGTCGTGAGGGGTCCACCCTTTATTATTATTATAATTATTATTATTATTATTTTAATAAACTAGTGTTTTAAAACGTTTTTACGCTATGTGAGTTTTGTTTGCTCCTCACATGGCATATGAAACTACACGTTTGGCTTATGCTGGATTACCTATGGGAGAGGAAGCCGTGTGGACCCCCCTTTTCTTTCCACCATCTGTTGATGACATCTGACAAGACGCATTTCCCAGAACCAGTGGTTATTATGCTTTTTTGACTTGTCTGGCGTACGCCATTTCAGGTCAATTCTTTCCGGTAAGCCTCCTCTACTGCTGGTGTTGGCCCCGGCACTGATGTACAATCTATGCACACTTGTGGTCTCCCTTCTGCCCACTCGCTAGATTTGGTGCGACTAAAATTCTGTGAATACCATCTGGCCATGCATCACCCCTTTTGAATTCTGTTGATGTTTTCTTCACTATTTTTCTACACATTTTTTATGGACTTCTAAAGTTTTGTGTTTTTTATGTTTGGTGTCTGGCTCATGGAACCAGCACGGGTTTTTATTAATCACTAGCACATCTGATGATTAAGTATTATTGTATATTTACCTTATATGTGATTAACACTGATTAATTATTTGACACTATCCATTTTATGGTCATACATTTTTTGGTAGTATTCACCATTTTTATATGTCTTCATTGTAATACACATGGCTGTGGATGTGATATACAGCGCCACACTTTTGTTTCTTCTGTTTTTTTTCTACCTTGAGTCTATAGGTGTGTTGGCTGCTTTTCACTTTCTTTCTAAACGTAGCGCTGTACTTAATTTTTACTTTTGCTTTATAACATACAGATATAATAGCCTCCTATGTGATAGCATAATTGAAATGACAGGTCATCTTTAAAGAAACATCAGGGGTCTATTAGACTTCTTATCTAACCAACGTAGCTAGGGAGTGACAGAGCTAAACTTAGAAGTCAGAAAATGCTTGTCGCTTGCAGGTTCAGTCACCAGATCTTTCCCCATCACTTTACCCACCGACATTCAACACACACCCCTCCTGGGCTGTCAGGAGGGACAGCGAAGCCCAGAACACATGGCCATGGTAGTCATGTTGGGGTTGGTATCTTTGTTCATTTTGTGGAAATGATCAGGTGGCTTTAAAGTGACCTGAATCACTTCCAATAGAAAGCTGGAAGTTGGCTTGACATATAAGCACAGTTCTGGTTGCTTTAGCAGCCAACGTAAGCCTTAAATCTGTGGCAGAGAAAGGGTTAATTGAACCGGTATCCAGTTAATGGACAATAAAGCACTCATACAGTCTTAACAAGCAGCAAAAGAGCTTTAAAAATGATATCCCTGACTCTCTAGCTTGTACAGTAAAGTGAGTAATTTTAATATTTCTCATAGAAGAACACATCATCTCTAAATATGCCCACCTTGCCAAGATGGCTGCCTAGCCGATGAGCTATGCAGGAAGCTAGCTGATTTTCTCTAGTCACATAGCCAAGGGGAACCTGACCGACCTGCTGGAGGAGTAAAGAATTCCTGTGCACATTCTCACTCTGTTAGATGGCCAGAGGAATGGAGAGAAAAGCCCGTTCCAGGCCCCCACCAGTAAACTGCTCCACAGCACCTGCAGGAAAGATGGCAGTGGTGACCCTGCCACAGACACATGGTCTTGAGGCTGCAGAGGTTTCCCAGGACTGTACACTAGTGCTACATTCTTAACATGAGAATTCTTCTCCTGTAAGTCAAACCTCCTTTGGGAGGAAGTTCCTAGCCTCCACTGAGTCCCTAAGAGGACATTAGATGACTCATTTTCATCCCAACCTTCTAAGTCACCTTATAGCCCTGGTGTATTAGACCCAGCCATTAGACTACCTCTCCCTGATGATATAGGGCATCAGTCACTGTTCCATAAAATCTATCATGTTCTTGTTAAAGGGCTGGCTGAAACTGCTCTAAAAATTACTACAGACATCAAAGCTGATATTGGAGAAATGGGCACACGGATTGAATCTAATGAACATAAACTGAACACCGCTATTTCCCATACTATTTAAAAAAGCAAGAAAATTGAGGACTCAATAGAACAACTGGACCAGACTTTGGCTAAGTTAGACAATCTTGGATGTGAACCCTGAGTATCAAGGATCAAAAGTTAGAGTTTGCAGTCTGCATGTCCTGATGGTCTACCCAGAGACATAATTGTGAAGCCCCATTACTATGGCTTTAAAGATCTGGTGATGAAGAAATCTAAAGAATCATCATCCTTATCCATCATGGGAAATTTTGCTGATATTTCACTGTTCACAATTCAGAGGCACACAGCCCTTAAACTCCTACTCCAGGCACTATTGCTTAGAGAGATCAAATATAGATGGGCATTCCCTTTGCACCTCATCTGCACCTACAATAACAAAGCATTTTCTTTTGTCTCCTTTTCAGAGGAACTAGATCTGCTTCTACAACTGGGTATAGTTTTACAAGATGCTGATCCACATTCCTCTCTACTTCACCATCGGGATCGGACCAGCCTCCCTGCTGTTTGCCCACTATCACCAATCTGGTAGAAGTCACAAACTTGGCATTCAAGAAATTCTAGTCTGCCCTGAACTCTCTGGGTCCTTTCATTAATTTATCTACTTAGGTTTACCTGGTCCTTATATGAAATTTCTGCTAGAGTAAGTTTCTGCTAGGCAATAGTTTATGCTCTACCCCCAGTTGCTGCTCGATAGTGGGCTATTAGACCTGACATGCTTGGTCCCCTTGTGGTATTAGTTTTATTTTCTGCTTGGGACATTTACTGCTCTGGGTCATGGCTACCTATCCCACTTAATTCCTGCATCCAAGATTGTTGGTCATCATTTTGTCTTCCTGACATGATACGGATTTCATACCCTTGTTATGACGATGGGGAGGGGGAGCTTTCTCCACTTTTCACTTAATTTACCAAAGTGGTTTAGGTTGTTTTAGTTTCTTTTTGTGATTCACTTACTGTGTTCAGATCACTGTTCAGGGAGCATTTAACAAGTGGCGATGAAGCATTCATCACCTCCAGGAGGTTTAATTTCTGTCGCAGCTGCAAAGCATCACAATTGTGGTATGTGTACACCCCTGGCCCCTGCTTCTGCAGCTAAAGAGGGTAGCAGTTGGTAGGCAGAAAAAAACCTCGCTGTTGAGTCCCTAATCATATGTGTGAATGAGTCTTAATAGTGCAGTCAGTCACTGTGTCACTGATCACCACAACACCAGTCACAGTGTTGCCAGACCAGTGTAACTAGAATCAGTTTTCTTGATCACCCCCACACCAGACCCAGTATCACCAGACCACTGTAAGCTGGTAACAGTATTCCTGATCACCATCACACCAGTCCCAGTTTTACCAGACCAGTGTAAGCCAGCAACAGTATTCCTGATTGCTGCCACACTAGTCCCCAGTGTTGTCAGACCAGTGTAGGTCAACAGCAGTGTTAATAGTCGCTGCCACACCAGTCCCAGTATCACCAGACCAGTGTATGCTAACAACAGTGTTCCTGATCTCTGCTACACAACTCACAGTGTCACCAGGCCAGTGTACGCCAACAGTGTTCCTGGTCACTGCCGCACCAGTCCCAGTTTTACCAGACAAGTATAAGTCAGCAACAGTGTTCTTGATTGCTAGCCACATCAATCCCAGTGTCACCAGACCAGAGTCATCCAGCAACAGGGTACCTGATTGCCACCACAGTAGTGCCAATGTTACCAGTGCAACCTTTAACAATGTTCCTGATCTATGCCACACCAGTCTCTCAGTGTCCCCAGACCAGATGTAAGTCATCAACAGTGTTCCTGATTGTGCATCAAGCAACAATGTTCCTGTTCACTAGCCACACCAGTGCCAGTGTCACCAGAGCCAGTGCAGCCCTCAACATTTTAACAGACAAAATGTGCGTGATTCAGAGATTCAGATGTAGCAGAATCTCCGAATCACAATTAGAGAATCAATGAATCTGAAATTAATTATAACGAAAACAATGAATTAATTCATATTAATTTGTTTAATTCGGATGACATGATGCAATAGTTTGGGCCATTTGTTAATGTTTGAAGCATCTGAAATAATATAACAACATAACACATGATCCAAACTGATTCAGATCCATTTGTTTTTATTTTGGTGAGCATAACATGAATATTCCAATACAGTGCCTTGAAAAAGTATTCATAATTGGGATTTTATGTGATAGACAAACACAAAGTGGCACATAATTGTGAAGTGGAAGGAAAATTATAAATTGTTTTCAAATTTTTTTATAAATAAATATTTGAAAAGTGTGGCGTGCATTTGTATTCAGCCCCCTTTACTCTGATACCTCTAACTAAAATATAGTGGAACCAATTGCCTTCATAAGACAGCTCATTAGTAAATAGAGTCCACCTGTGTGTAATTTTATCTCAGTATAAATAAAACTGTTCTGTGAAGCCCTCAGGGGTTTGTTAGAGAACCTTAGTGAACAAACAGCACCATGAAGGCTAAGGAGCACATCAGACCTACCAAGACATGGGGGGGCAAGAAGATCATTAATCAGAGAAGCAGCCAGAAAGCCCATGGTAACTCTGGAGGAGCTGCAGAGATTCACAGCTCAGTTGGGAGAATCTGTCCACAGGACAATCTGGCCTTTATGGAAGCGTGGCAAAAAGAAAAACATTGTTGAAAGAAAGCCATAAGAAGTCCTGTTTGCAGTTTGTGAGGAGCCATTAGGGGGACACAGCAAACACGTGGAAGATGGTGCTCTGGTCAGATGAAACCAAATTTGAACTTTTTGGCCTAAAAGCAAAATGCTATGTGTGTCAGGAAACTAACACTGCACATCACCCTAAACACACCATCCCCACCATGAAACATGGTGGTGGCAGCATCATGTTGTGGGGATGCTTTTCTTCAGCAGGGATAGGGAAGCTGGTCAGAGTTGATGGGAAGATGGATGCAGCCAAATACAGGCTAATTTTAGAAGAAAACCTGTTAGAGTCTGCAAAAGACTCGAGACTGGGGAGGAGGTTCACCTTCCAGTAGGACAATGACCCTAAACATACGGCCAGAGCTACAATGGAATGGTTTAGACATATTCATGTGTTAGAATAATTTGTATGTGGCGGCCCAACAAACAAAATCAGTTGGGAATGGGGAAATAAATTCAACTTAAAAACATAATGAATGAATATGTATCAAAGTGAAGTTTCGCCCGCCCGTTTAAAAATTAAAAGTCAACAGCTACACATACTGTAGCTGCTGACTTTTAACATTAGGACACACACATGTCCTGGAGTCCAGCGATGTCGGCACCTCAGCTGATGTTTCCATCGGCTGGTCGGGTGCTGCTGCCGCAATTGTGGGTAAGGGAACCCGGCAGTATAGCCTTTTGGCTTCATGGCCAGGTCCCTACTGCGCATGCATGAAGCATGCTGCATTCTCTCACTGGCCTGGCAGAGGGAGAGGAGGAGGGGCACTGAGCTGCTGACGTAATTCACCGCAGCCTGGTCTCCCAGAAGTGGGGACAGTGTACCTGTAAAAAACAGATAACTGCTTCCCCCTCCCACCTGTAAGGTGCCAAATGTGGCACCGGAGTGGGGGGGACTCAGATAGGTGGAAGTTCCAGTTTTGGGTGGAACTCCGCTTTAATTAAAAATTTGGATGAGAGAAGCACAGTAGTCTTTGACATTGGATAATTAGCCGATTCTTTTTACATTACCATATTTGAATTTTTATAAAAAATGCAGTACATATGAATTTACTTTAGTAAATACAGTAAGGTGTAAAAGTGAAATAGGATGATTCCTACTTATTGCGTTTGGGTTGGATGGAGGTGGATCCATCAGAATCTCCGAATCATAACATAATGCATGAATACGAAATTAATTTAATTCCATTTGCTACATTTGGATGTACAAGACTCCAGTCGATAGTATCCAAACAGCTCATTCCATTTCACTTTGTGGGTTGTACTAGCAGGGATAAGAGAGCATAAGTAATCTTTTGAAATAATGATTTAACAGGCTAAAGCAAATATATAGCCAATCATCCAAAATGACAGAACTTCTGAAAATATGAATCAATTCGGAACAATGAATATATATTCTCCCAAAATAAGGAAAACATTCCAAAAAATAATCATTCTAACATAACTATTATGATAAAATGAAATCATTTACTTAATGAATGAAACCGAAACAAAACTAATTTTTCCATTGTGCATGTGTCAATTGTGTGTTGAGAATTGTTTATAGTATAGTACATCCGTATCTAATCACATCATCACTTTGTATAGATTTTTATATTATTGAGGTGAAATGCTGCATTTAGGATTGCTATTGTTTCTCTGTTTACATTTATTTTTTTGACACAGCAGTGCAGTAAGGGATATATTTATATACACTGAACAAAATTATAAACGCAACACTTTTGTGTTTGCCCCTATTTATCATGAGCTGAACTTAAAGATCTACTTTTTCTATGTAAACAAAAGGCCTATTTCTCTCAAATATTGTTCTGTTCACAAATCTGTCTAAATCTGTGTTAGTGAGCACTTCTCCCTTGCCGAGATAATCCATCCACCTCACAGGTGTGGCATATCAAGATGCTTATTAGACAGCATGATTATTGCACAGGTGTGCCTTAGGGTGGCCACAATAAAAGGCCACTCTAAAATGTGCAGTTTTACTGTATGGGGGGGTCCTGGGGTCTGAAAACCAGTCAGTATCTGGTGTGACCACCATTTGCCTCAATCAGTGCAGCACATCTCCTTCGCATAGAGTTAATCAGGTTGTTGATTATGGCCTGTGGAATGTGGATATTGGCAGGAACTGGAACAAGCTGTCGTATATGCCTGTACAGTGAAAAACAGGATTAATCAGTGAAGAGAACACTTCTCTAAAGTGCCAGAAGCCATCAAGCATTTGCCCACTCAAGTCAGTTATTATAACAAACTACAGTCAGGTCGAGACCCCGATGAGGATGATGAGCATGCAGATGAGCTTCCCTAATACGGTTTCTGACAGTTTGTGCAGAAATTCTTTGGTTATGCAAGCTGTCCGGGTGGCTGGTTTTAAACGATCTTGGAGGTGAAGATCCTGGATGTGGAGGTCCTGGGCTGGTGTGGTTACACGTGGTCTACGGTTGTGAGGCTGGTTGGATGTACTGCCAAATTCTCTGAAACACCTTTGGAGATGGCTTATGGTAGAGAAATAAACATTCAATTCAAGGGCAACAGCTCTGGTGGACATTTCTGCAGTCAGCATGCCAATTGCATGCTCCCTCAAAACTTGCAACATCTGTGGCATTGTGCTGTGTGACAAAACTGCACATTTTAGAGTGGTCTTTTATTGTGGCCAGCCTAAGGCACACCTGTGCAATAATCATGCTGTCTAATCAGCATCTTGATATGCCACACCTGTGAGGTGGATGGATTATCTACACAAAGGAGAAGTGCTCACTAACACAGATTTAGACAGATTTGTAAACAATATTTGAGAGAAATATGCCTTTTGTATACATAGAAAAAGTCATAGATCTTTACGTTCAGCTCATGATAAATAGGGGTAAACACAAAAGTGTTGCGTTTATAATTTTGCTCAGTTTATATTCACATTCATTTTGATTTGTATATTTTTTTACTTTATTGTGACTAAGTGCAGAGGGGGATTCAGTATAATATAAATAATCCAATGCATTTTTCAGAGAAAAGTTAAGCCTAGTACACACAGGCCGAATGTCGGGCGGCATCGGCCAGTTCAATACAAAATGTCTGACATTCGACCTGTGTGCACTACAGTCGGTCTGGTAAGGAGGGCTGGCTCCTGCTGAAGGGGCATAGTTGAAAAAGATCTCCAAAACTTTAAAGAAGAAATACGCTGCTCCAGGTAACAAAATCCCTTTACTCCATTACCTCTGCACATGGAAAGGGTGCTGGCCCTGCATACATCAGGAAGCATAAAGTGAAAAGTCTGGATGGCCGCCCTCCCATAAAATCACCTTTATTGATCCATGATAGAAAACCGACAATCCATACAGCAATGAGGGTACAAATACAGCACATCTAATGTGTTTCACACCTTCCCTGGTGCTTAGTCACAGCTGAAAAAAGGTCTGTCGATCGGCTCCTGACCAACGCTCTCAGCCAATGTCTGAGAGAGCTGACCAGAGTGTTCTGGCGGGGGGGGCATCCTCCTGTCAGAACACAATAGAACAGCAGGGGGGTTGCTGTACTAACATCAGATAGTTAGTATATTATATGTACTAACATCAGATAGTTAGTGCAACAGCTCCTGAGCTGTCAGGTTTTTTCTGCCAGGTTGAATGAAAAAAAAGTTCTGCCGGGTTGAATGAAAAAAAAATACTAATGAGTACTAGACTTAATAATATCTCTAGCTCTTTTGAGCACTTTCTGGGAAGATTTCTTCTCAATTCATGGAATAAAAGAGCACTTTCCTAACAGAGATACCAGCACAAAAATGTCCTAACCATTTCCTGCTTTATCTTCTAAAAATAAAAAAAAGTTTTTTTTGTTCTATTGTTAATATAATTCTCTCTGTTGTAATGTAAATTAAAAGATAAATTAGCACTTGGTAATTGAGACAAACTGTATAATAAAATTATAATACAATGCATGGAAGTCCAGCCTAATTAGGCCCAGTGGAGCAATCCAAGATTATATAATGCAAGTATAAAACAAGCTGGAATCATTCTAAAGATTTTTGTATATAAACAATAATGTGGAAACGTGCTGCTGACTTAACTGATCTTGTATTAGTTACTTTAGTTCTATTTATTGTAAGTATTAAGCCTTATGGTGCTTGTTTAACATTCACAGTGACCATGAATTAAATCAATTGTATATAAATACAGTATATAGATCAACATCTTTCATGCAATACACAAATAATTTTGCAATTTGACTGATTTTTTAAGTCACCTATTTCTGTTAAAGAAATTATGTTTTGTTGTGCAAACAACCAGTTTTTTATCTTGTGTTCCTGAAAAATCGGATAATCCATATTTACATTTGAAGAAGATTGTTATAACAGTTCTAATAACATGGTGAAAACTGATATGTCTCTTGCTCAAAGTATATCTTATTTAATTAAACAGTGTTAAACATAGTGATGGTTGCACAGAATAATATGACTATTGTAACACATTTCAAGCTATTGGGATTTCCTCTACATCCATATGCAACTGTTTTAGTCTTCTGTCTTGCATTGTTTTGCTATATTGTCACTATAACTGGGAATTTCCTTATCATTTCAATAGTATGTTTAAATAGGAAACTTCAAAAACCTATGTATTTTTTTCTGTGTAACTTAGCTTTCATTGATATCTGTTTTATAACTACCACAGTACCAAACTGGTTAAAGGACATCTTAAGTACAGAGAAGCATGTATCTGTATTCGCTTGCTTAGCCCAATCATATATTTTCTTTCTTTCTGGAACAGCTGAATTTCTAATTTTAGCTGTAATGTCTGTTGATCGATACTTAGCAATCTGTTTCCCCCTGCAATACTCTACCATTATTAATAGACATTTTTGCATTCAAGTCATAATTGGAGTATGGTTTGGTTCATTCTTTTCTATGTTTATTCCTTCTTACTTAATAATGAGCTTGACATTCTGTATTTCTGAGATTGATCATTTTATGTGTGATGTAGGTCCACTCTTGAAAAACGCCTGTATAAACACAGAGCATATTGAAAAATGTGTTATTGTTTCATCCAGTATTGTCATCATTTCTTTCCTTGTGACCTTTATATCTTATGTAAATATCATAATTGCAGTTGCAAAAATTAGTTGTGGGGGAAAAGAAAGGATTATTTCAACATGTTCTTCTCATGCTGTAGCAGTATCCCTTGTATATGGCAGCTGCATATTTATGTATTCCCAACCAAAAAGTCGTAGATCTTTTATTAACAAAGATGTGTCTGTAATGAATACTATTATAGTCCCTTTAATAAATCCTTTTGTTTATACTCTAAGAAACCAAAATGTTAAAGAAATTGTACACAATGAGTTCTTTAAAAACCTAAAGTTTAAAAACTTAGAGTTCTTTAAAAACTTATAGTCAAGATAACGTTCTTTGGGGAGAGAGTAAAAATGGTTGTTTTTTTTTGTCTTATTGCATTTATAAACTGAAGTATGGTATTTATTGATATTAAATACTTATCTGTCTAGAAACATATATTTAATACAGGGAACAATCAATGCACTCAGATTGTAAAATATACTGAATAATCCATTAACAAAGCTCCATACTGCCTGTTCACTTGTTAGCAACCTTTAAGTAAATGAGTCTTAAGGTGGGTACAGAAATGTGTCCAGTTCAGCAGGGATCTGCAAAATTTTCATCTGTGTGTGGCCCTCCCTCCCACCACTGTGTAATCTGACCATTTCTGCTAGTCAGTTAATACAGCAGAAAAAAAACACATGCAGAATGCTTGTGCTATGATTGTAGCTCCCCACCTAAAAAGCTTTATCAACCGAAGGGCATTGGCCCAAACTTGTCTTGCATACACACGGCACACAATTGTTGGCCAACAATCATGAATGTAGTGACGTACTACATGGTTTTTCAGCTCTTTAGCGCCACCCTTTGGGCTCCTTCTGCAAATTTTGTGTTAGTACAAGTTTGGTGTTGATTTGCGCTTTTCATTTTGCGCTTTTCATTTTGCGCTTTTCAGTTCGTGCTTTTAATTTTTTTTCTGAACGGCCGTTAGTCAACCAGACATGTTGTGGAATCGGAGGAGATAATGTGTTATTTATTATTGGCCCTGGAGTTATTGCTTTGACATTATTTTTTTGGTTGAATAATGATTTGATTTGATATATTTTCTATTTGTTTGAATGCATAGAATGCACTTTTTGGTTAAGTTCTATTGGCAGATAGCATCTCTAATTTTATTTGTTTTCTTTTTTTAATGCACAATAAAAAAATTGTGGAGAATAATACTTGACTATGTGTTTTACTTCAAATGACAGTTTGGGAGTAGGCAGTCACATTTAAAAAAAAATACAATGAAAAATTGTCAAGGGACACCAAATTAGTTGTATCTGTGATCTTAAAAACTACGGGGTAATGGTGTTGTGGTAACTTGCCCAAAAAACATAAAAAATAAAATAATATTATTCTTGATATCACTAGAAAAAAAAAGCCTTTGAAAATGTGTTTGCAATAACTTCATCAGTATCACCAGCAAAGCAGCTTTATTATTATCCCATTAAAGAAGACGAGAATGTGCGCTGCATTTCGAGATTTCATAATTTGCCATGTCACAAATGCTAATTCTCCATCACGAGCAATTACAATTTACAAGACTGACTGCTTCTGGCTCATCCTTGCTTCCGAGCATGTATGTTTGTACTTTTGTCCGACAGACTTGTGTACCCACGTTCGGAAAATCCGACAACAGACATTTGTCCACAGAAAATTTTAAAGCCTGCTATCCAACATTAGTCCATAGAAAATCCGACAATTATGCGGTGGAGCATACACACGGTCAGATTTTCCGCCAACAGCCTGTCATCACACATTTTCCGTCTGAAAATCTGATTGTGTGTACCAGGCTTTAGCCTTCCAGACATGAGAACATGCAGGCCTAGGCTCACTGCTATCCTTTTTCACTGAGACCACTCATCAAAACCTTTTTAACCACTTCAGCCCCGGAAGATTTGGCTGCTCAAGGACCAGAGCACTTTTTACAATTTGGCACTGTGCTGCATTAACTGGTAATTGTGTGGTCATGCAATATTGTACCTAAACAAAATGTGGGTCCTTTTTTCCCACAAATAGAGCTTTCTTTTGACGGTATTTAATGACAACTTTTTGTAAAAAAATTTTTTTGTCATTATTCAATCACTTGGGACAAAAAAATTAAATATTCAATGGGCTCAACATGCCTCTCAGCAACTTCCTTGGGGTGTCTACTTTCCAAAATGGGGTCATTTGGGGGGATTTGTACTTCCCTGCCATTTTAGCACCTCAAGAAATGAGATAGGCAGTCATAAACTAAAAGCTGTGTAAATTCCAGAAAATGTACCCTAGTTTGTAGACGCTATAACTTTTGCGCAAACCAATAAATATATGCTTATTGACATTTTTTTACCAAAGACATGTGGCTGAATACATTTTGACCTAAATGTATGACTAAAATTGAGTTTATTGGATTGTTTTTATAACAAAAAGTAGCAAATATCATTTTTTAAAAAAAAAATTTTGGTCTTTTTCCGTTTATAGCGCAAAAAATAAAAAACGCTAAGGCGATCAGATACCATCAAAAGAATATATTAAGAATGGTGATCTCGCACATAAGAATCTAATCACACATATAGCAATGTAGCAAATAAAATAACTATTATCGTGATAATCATGCGAGTGAAATACAAATAAAAATAAATATCACAATAACAGTGTACATGAAACAAGGTAAAAAGTGCTTATAGTCTGTATGTGAAGATAAAGTTTATAAAGTGGACAAAAGGGTGGCTCTATCCTGGCAGTGCACCTTCATAAAGTGACTGTGTGTGGAATAAATGAAAATTGGTCAAAGTTCATGCAGGTCCTTTTGGAAAATATCCAGATAAGATAAGGCTCTCAGAACTCTCACCTTAGCAAAATTTAAATAGGCATCAATAGATATCTCTTGTAAATTTTATCACAGTTATGCCCAAACGTCCTCATCTATTCGTTCCTTTCCTCTCCACTCTTCATGCAATGCATTTGCCTGTAAACATGCATACCACCAAGGCACAAATGGCCCGGTGGGAGAGAAAGGGAGAAAAGAAAGCCTCCAATGGTGTAGTATTTCGGGTGAACAAAATAAAACTTTATTATAGGGCTTCAAGGTGGTCTCTTACATTAAAAACATTAAAAACTGGCATATACAGGTGGAACGGCGTTTGGAGCGCCTCCTTATGTGACTTCCGGTTTGTGTCTGCTCTCTGCCACGCCCTACGCGTTACGTTACCGCTCGTGACTTCATCTGGGGAACTGGATTGGTCAGAGAGAGATGTTTTTAATATGGTTGAACCGGAAGTGTTGTAGCGGCCATTTTCTTATAGACCATCTATGTGTACCAGCGCGGCCATCTTAATGGTGGTAAACAAATGTCGACGGCGGCCATTTTCTTGTAGATCGCCTATGTGCAACAGCGCGGCCATGCTAATGGTGATGAATAGATATAGATGGTGGCCATTTTCTTGTGGATGAGACAGCAATTGTTATGAATGCTGCTAAGTGGTAGTGATATACAATACATATTGACATTCATGGTATATAGATGGACATTCTATAAAATATGTCAATTAGGATAACCGAGAGAAGGAATAAAAATAATAATGATCTTGTGTAACTAGATAGGCACGTCAGTCGTATACCTCGGTACATAAGGAGATGCCCCATAGGTTCCCAGAAGCACACAGGAATGAGATCACGCCCCTCCAGGAAGTTGCTTTTACTGATACTAATTTCTTCCCACCACCATGCCCTGCTCACTGTTCTCTAAGGAAGTGATGATCCTTATTTGCAAATTAAGAATTTTTTTTTTTACATGGGGTGGTGTTTGTGTGGGTCCCTAACACACATTCATACAAATTAGGGCCAATTTGGACAGGAACCGATTTACCTACCAACATGTTTTTAGAATGTGGGAGGAAACCCACGCTTGCACAAGCAGAATGTGCAAACTCCAGGCAGATGGTGTCGCAGGCGGGATTCAAACCAGCAACCTTTTTTGCTGCTAGGTGGAAGTGCTAACCACTACACCACTGTGCTGTCCAAATATATATCTATAGATGTAGGTTATTGTGTCCACCAGCAGAGGGAAGTTGGGTAGATGCCACACTCCCAATTCTGGAGGCATAATAATGGTCTAGCACAGGGGTCTTCAAACTATGGCCCTCCAGTTGTTCAGGAACTACAATTCCCATCATGCCTAGTCATGTCTGTGAATGTCAGAGTTTTACAATGGCTCATGGCATGTGTAGTTCTGCAACAGCTGGAGTGCCGTAGTTTGAAGTTTCCTGATCACTCTAGCATGTCTTGAAAAAAGGTGGTTTCTCATGTTCCTTGTATAATGCCCCAGAAATATCATTAGGAAAATACAAGTGGGTCATGGTACATCTACATTCCAAATTTGGCACTTAAGATGGTCGTGCACTATGCAATCTGATTGGCCAATCTCTGACCAACTCAATATTTCAGCAAAATAGGTAATAGGAAGAAACACTTGAACAATTAACTCAAATTATAGGAAACCCAACAGGCTCTTTCATTAAATCTATTTTTTTTAAGATCTAACTGATTGCAGTGTATGGTCACCTTTAAAGATTAAGATCTGAAAATATGAATTTATTGCGTTTAGAAACACTTCTTTGTTCTTTGTAATGTATTGAAACATTTGGGTACATAGAAAAAAACACATTTTAAAGATATAATAGAATTAATAGGAATAAGATTAGCATCAAAAAGGTTAATTAACTGAGAACACCTACTAATTGCCTAACAAGACACATCCAATGAGATTAAATTAATCAACTGTATTGGGCGTGCGTTATTATCAATGAGAAAACCACAGTTACCCTAGCACCAGTTGCAGTTTACATATTTATTATCGTTTTGCACTTGAAAGTGCGCCGGTTCGCACGTTCGGTTAATGACTTTTTCTGGCGCACCACATTCTTCTTAGTAAATCAGCCCCATTGTGTTTCTAATATAAATTCACACACTGTTATGCCCCGTACACACGGTTGGATTTTCCGACGGAAAATGTGTGATAGGACCTTGTTGTCGGAAATTTCTGACCATGTGTAGGCTCCATCACACATTTTCTATTCTATCCGACACACAAAGTTTGAGAGCAGGATATAAAATTTTCCGACAACAAAATCCGTTGTCGGAAATTCCGATCGTGTGTACACAAATCCGACGGACAAAGTGCCACGCATGCTCAGAATAAATAAAGAGATGAAAGCTATTGGCTGCTGCCCTGTTTATAGTCCAGACGTACGCATTTTACGTCACCGCGTTCAGAACGATCGGATATTCCGACAACTTTGTGTGACCGTGTGTATGCAAGACAAGTTTGAGCCAACATCCGTCGGAAAAAATCCTAGGATTTTGTTGTCGGAATGTCCGAACAAAGTCCGACCGCGTGTACAGGGCATTATGCTATCTAACATTGTAAATAATATATATAGTTCAATATTATAGTATGTTTAAATTGTTGTTTTGCAATAGAAAATAGACACAAAAACACTGGAATCTGTGAATGTTTTCTTTCTAAATAAGAAATGGCTGAATAACAAATATTGAAAACTTTATTTGTGAACAATGCTATCGAAAGAAACCTGAAAACTGAGTAAGAAAAACACAGGGCAACCTTATTGTTCTAAAATTCTTCAAAATCATTATATTTTCCAGTCAACATTTAGACAAATCCATATTAACCACCTCAGCCCCAGAAGATTTTGCCCCCTTAGTGACCAGGCAATTTTTTTGCGATACGGCACTGCATTGCTTCAACTGAGAATTGCGCAGTCATGCGATGCTGAACCCAAACAAAATTGATGTCTTTTTTTTCACACAAATTGAGCTTCCTTTTGGTTCTTTTCTTCTGCGGTTTTTATTTTTTGCGCTATAAACAAACAAAGAGTGACAATTTTGAAAAAAAACAATATTTTTTTTAACTTCTTGTTATAATACATATCCCAAAAAAAATTATTTAAAAAAACCATGCAACTGCGCCTGCGCGAGCTGATGTACAGCTATGGCAATTCGTGCAGGAGAGCCAAACTGCCGCCGTATAATGACGGTGGCTGGTCGGCAAGCAGGTAAATTGAGTATACATTTTGAATATCTGTCAGCAGCAATGAGCTGAACTACCCTGGGTTCGGTTTGATCAGGGTTCAGCGAACTTCAACAAACCCAAACCCCATCGAAACCTATGGGAACCGAATTGGTAACATTTTCTATTGGCCATAATTGGGCAGTGATGTTGCTGCTATCCCCTCCTCTTTGCCTAAAAGGATTGGAGATTTACCATAATATCATTGGTTCATTGGCATGCTACAGGTGCTTGCTCCTTAGGAACCAGTGACAATGGGAAGCTGTCATGTATCAAAGCTGTAGAAATACTGCTATTATATATAATGCACAGCTCCGGCCAAACAGACTAAAGTTTGGGTGTTCATCCGAATGCTAATACAACCAAAGTTCAGATTGACCATGGGTTTCAGACGAAACTGTAAGCTCATCCTTATCTGTAGGCTTCAAAGGACTGATAATTAAGAATTCAAAATAAAGGAATTAATTTTCAGTAGGCAGAGCTGTCTGATGGCTGTCTACAAGATGTGGTAAAACATTTCTTGGTCTTGAATTTTTGGAATGGCTAAGCCAGAACATTAGCCATTGTATATATTCTTTAAGGCTCGGTACTCTCATTGTGAGACACCAATATACTTATGGTTTGATCTTCCAAGAGTGGATAAGGAGGGCACTTAGGCTGAGGTTGGCAAAGCTTCCAGGCTCTTTCTGGATATACAAAATAGGAAAGAAATCAGTGCGTGTATGACAATGAGCAGCTGAACACCAGGGTCAATCGATCAAATCCCTTAAATAAAATGTAAAAAATGGTGCAGCGCTGAGTGAAAACACAGAAGGAATGGAGCATGCGCGGTGGCCGCGGGTGACGTCACGACGTCTCGTTCTGCAGAACGAGACGTCGTGACGTCACCCGCGGCCACTGCGCATGCTCCATTCCTTCTGTGTTTACACACCACCGCTTGTTGCTGTTACACTGGCACTTGAGAAGTGCTAGCTATGTAAGTGTATTTCTTAAGCTTTTTAATAAATTGTTTTGCAAACGGAGAGCACTATATGTTGTTACTTTTTTATTATATATACCATTGGAATATCTGGAATTTTCCACCCGGTGTGTGACGGAGCTCTTGGTCCCTGATTCTGAACACCATCCACGTTTATAACCCGTAAGGGAAGGCTTGCATGACCCTCTGTAATTAAAGGGTCATGGCCGTCAGGTGAGAGGCTATTTCAGATACCGGTGAAGGGCACATCAGTCACCCATATCAGCATGACATCACGATCACTTGGTGGAATTTCTTAATAGACTTTGACAAAGTTTTTTATGGACTTTTTGGACTTTTTGATTTTGCATCTTAAATGCTTTTATTTTATGCTGTATGAGGATTCACTCTTTCAACTGCATTTAATATCCCTTGATGTTTAGTTCAGCTTACTCAGCGCTGCACCATTTTTTACATCTTTCTGGATATACAAATGCAGATGGCCTGTACAATCAAAGTTCCAACCCTTCCCATAGCAGCAATCAAATGTTGATGGCAAAATTAATGGACTTCATAGAGTCTGGGATGGGATGCTTTGCAATTACATAATTTTGGTGTCTGAAAAATCAGTGACTTTGGTATTCAAAGCTAGATTATTCCAAAAACAAACCCCACCCATTGGTGGAACTCTGCACTGTGTTTCTTCATGGTAGAATATTCCCATCTGAGACAGGGTGATGACGCATTGCTTCATCACCAGCGTATTATCTGTTTTCTACTCTTTACTCTTCATTCACTTTTCATTACATAAAAATATCTATTAATAGTAAAATGACTATTAAGAATTAATTATTAAAGAGTGCATTTACAAACAACACTTCTTATACAGGCCCATATACAGTGCTATTTAAAATATATTGGGGTCAGCGTTCATTACTGTTACAGAAACAAACATGGAGTACCTCCTATAGTGTTAAGTGCACAATGTGCTAGTATATATTGCATATTAGCATAATATTAAAGACTTGCTTTAAAATGAAACCTTCCATCAGTGCACTGTAACCGCTGAGAGGGCTTCTGTCTTCAACCAGTTCTCTTTCCGGGTTCACTGGCTCTGTCCATTTTAATGCCCAAACTGCAATGATGTCACAGCTCTCCCAATAGCAGCAGTCCGCATGCACCGGTGATGTCACTGGCTGCTACTAAAGTAAATATCTCCTAAACAGTGTCCTTATAGGAGATATTTACTGTACCTACAAGTAAGCCTTATCATACACTAACATGTAGGTATAACTACAAAAGTGGACTTGAATACCACTTGACATTGCAGTAACATCTACCATACTGGGGTGATTTTAGAAGAATTCATGCATTTAGATGAAAAGGGAATCTGGAGTGTGCAAGAATCGAAAAGGGGGACTGAAGAGTATGAAATCCAAGGGAGAAAACTAGGAAGCACATGAGAAGACAACAGTACGGAGGACAATTAACAACAGGGTTAAACTGCCAACTGCTTAAAGTGGTTGTATACCCTTTTTTTTTTACTTTTACCTACAGGTAAGCCTATAATAAGGCTTACCTGTAGGTAAAATTAATATCTCCTAAACCTGTATGGTTTAGGAGATATTTACTTTGCATGCAGCAGCTAAAGTCAGCGGCGCATGCGCTGTGAAGGCCTGGCTGAAGGTCCGGCAGATGCTGCCGGATCTTGCCGTGAAGAAGACTCCCATGCGCATACGTGGGAGTGACGTAATCGCGGCTTCGGCCACTCACAGCGCCGGAGCCACGATACCCGGAAGAAATGCAGAGGCAACATGTCAGCTCCCTTGGCATGAACCGGGATCAGATGTCGATGTCGAGGTGAGTATTTCATAATGAGCTAGTATGCCTTTGTAGCTCATTATTTGTAGTAGCTCATTATGCATTTGCCTTGCAGGTTTTTTTGTTTAAAAATCTGTGCGTGTATACAACTGCATTAATGCCCAACCACACCTACCAGGTCAACATTACTGCACACAACTGCCAACCTTGATGGATGCACTACAGCACATTTCCTAAAAAAAAAAAAAGCAATCGCATGCAATTTAAGTATCATAAAATATGGTAAAATTGATATACACTGGTCAACAGATTAAGAAGTGGATCATCTTCTACTGACCAAAACTGTCAGCAAGGTGGTGCAGAAACTTCTCTTCTAATGCTACCTTTCTACTATTTCCATTTTATCACCTTGTTTTTGAAAACCAAGCCTTTTCTGGCAATTTTTGTTTACACGTTTAAATCAGTATTTTTGCTAGAAAATTACTTATAACCCCCAAACATTATATCGATTTTTTTAGCAGACACCCTAGGGAATGAAATGGCAATCGTTGCAATTTTTTATGTCGCAGTGGTTTTTCAAATGCAATTTTGTTGGAAAAAATACACTTTAATGAATTAAAAAAAAAACACAATACATACCCCAATTGTTTTGTAAAATATAAAGGCCAAGTAAATAGATGCATAACATGTAACATTTTGGAATGGCAACAAACTAAACTCCATAGGTGACGCCTTCAATTTTTTTGCAGGTTACCTGTTTAGATATACAGAGGAGGTCTAGTGCTCACATGTGTGCTGCGAACATCGTTTACATATGAATGAGCGACTTACATATGCGTTTGCTTCTGTGCGCGAGCACGGAGGGATGGGGGTTGATTTAAACTTTTTTTTTATTATTTATTTTATTTTTTATTTTGTAAACATCCTTTTTAATAAAAATAAGGATGACAGGTCCTCTTTATGGAGGGATATTGGGAGACCTTTAAAAGCAAACAATCAAAAAATAAAAGAAATGATGATCTTTCGCTTTAAAAAGAAAAAAAAAGAAGTTTACTTCCACCCTGGACTGAAAGTGACATCATGGTGTTGCTCTGGTCTTCCAAGGCCATAGAGGTGATCAAAGATGATATGGTCTTTTATCGTCTCTGTGACCAGTTGGCCGCACCGTTGGCCCCCTCTTGCCGTTTCTTTTTAGTGGCTCATGAGTCACTCAGAATGCTTTTATGAGAAAGCCTGCCATTGGCTGCAAAAAATAAATACTGGGGTTATGGCTGATAGCTTCAGCCATAACCCTGCTAAACCACTTCAAAGCCGCAATGTATACAGTATATACGTATTGCGGTCTTGAAGTGGTTATTATAATTGTTCCATCAAAAACATGTTAGTTGCTTATACAGTATTAGGGCTGTAAATAAGCCAAGTATGGAAACTTTTTTAAAAAAAATGTTTCCTTCATTTGTGCTATAAAATTTTGTAAATAAATAATCTTTTTTATAAACTTAGACCAGAATGTATTCTGTTACATTTCTTTGTTAAAAATAACCCCAACCATATTATTTATTCTGTATGAAAGTCATAAAGTCTATAAATTATGGTATATATATATATTTAAAAACATATCAATCCTGATGTACTGACTGCCTATCTCATTTCTTGAGGCACTAAATTGCAAGCGCAGTATGAATACCCCCCAAAACATAAACCTGTATATGTAACGAAAGGTCAGGTATCAGTAAAAACCACACAAGAGTTCTAGTTCCCACCCAATATTCAAAACAAGTAAAAATGTTTTTGGCCTGGCATACGCTTTAATAGAAACCACAAAAATGTGATACCCCTGGTATCCCAAGCAATGTGCAATGTGTATCACAAATGAAGACAGATTCCCTAGTGTCTTTTTAAACAGATAATTTTTAACAACCTATGCTATTTGAGGTAGTAATCTTTATCAACAGAGGACATTTGTCTGGATAAATACAAAAGCTATAAAATGCATACACTTTGGATTTGTTTTCATTCCTTTTTTACAATAATGTCTATTAAATGGAAATAATATCATGAAATGTGTTCCCTGTGGACAAAGAAAGTAAATAATTAATACTTAATAAATACTAGTACACTTGTAATTTTAACCTTTGTTTTCTCTAGTAATGAAATGCAACCTTTCTGTTTCACTACTAAAACAAAAGGTATCGTTTTTCACATTCTGTTGTATTAACTAGCTAAATGGCCTGTTATTTGGAAGCAAATACTGTATATTTGAACAGATCATGGATATATCAGTGCAAATAATGTAAAGCCTTTAAAATAAATGTCAAAGGTAAGTTGTCTAACATGTAGGATGTATGTTTAATAAAATATTGTTCAGTAAAAATACCTATTTTATAGACATTGTAGTTTGTAAGTAAGTGAATTGAAGGAAATACATAATTGAGACAAATATATCAAGCTAAATTCACAAAAAACAAAACACCTGGATAAGGATCCTTATTTTTAAAAAAGTGCAGTTATTTTCGATTAAGTCTGATGAGATTTAAAAATTGCAGTCCCGCTGAAAATAAAGATCCTCATCCTTGTGTAAAGCTTTGTAAATTTTATGTGTGGATTGTGATAACTGATCTACCCTGACAAAAATGCTAGGTGCCTGGTTGTTATGTTAAACCTAAGCCAGTGGTTTTAATTCTATCTGGTTCACTGGACAAAACAAGTATGCAAATATTCTGAACTCAGTTTTCTGGTAGCATTCTACGATAATAATAACTCAAAAAGCAAGTGAAAGCCTGAAAACGAATGTGCTTAAAGTAAATGTAAACCCTAAATAAATGGCAATTATTTCACTAAATCACTTTGCATCATAAACTTTTATTTACATACCTTTTTCTTTTTTTGTCTGTGTTGCATCTCAGAGCTGCTGATCTCCTGCAGTTTCTTTGAGGCCACTCTCTGTCTACATGTACTCTAATGATGCTGCATGGCACTTGGTGGTGAGAACAGTGGAAATGCCTCTGGAATTTTGTGTTAAACCAGCCACTTATAGTTTTCACTGGAAGTCCATGTTGAGAGAAAGGCTGTCACCTTACAACAGGAGGTGCCTGAGCAAAAACTTTCATAGCAATTTCACAAGGTATTATGTTAACGAAATCTGAAGATTTAAAAATATTGAAAATTCAATAACTAATATATTTCTCTTAGTACAGGATTCCTTTAAATCTGGACTCTAGCATCCTATTTAAAAACATTTTTAGAAGATTCAAATTAGATGAAAGTCACTGAAATTGCCTCAAATTGCTATTTAAAATCACCCTAACAGAATATGATGCTGTAATGCTGCAATATGTATTTGCTGCTGTTCTGGAGATGGGTGCATATTTTAAGCATACCCAAAGCCAAAACTTTTTTAATTTGGGGTAAAGTAGAGAATTGGGAAAACCCCATCAGTTTCTTCATCTGTATCACATTAGGAAGATTATCCTTCACTTCCTGTCCCGTGATGACAACAGGAAATGGGAGTAAATCTCTCTGAAAAACCCTCTAAGACAGCTGTCACCGGGACAAGCCATCCCATTGAAAGATTTTCCCTCTATTCCTTTTCTGGTATCAACTTATAATTTTGATTTCCCCCTTTTTTTCATTCCTGGTGATGGTGGTTGCAAGGACAAAAATCTCCTTAACAGGGACACAGGCACTTCTGTGTTTGCACAACTGCCAATAGTGCAGATACAAATAAATAAATGGAGACAACATTATGGAGCGCTGCTGAAAATAAATGTTTATATACTGATGAGTAGGGATGAGCTTGATGTTCAGGTCGAACATGAGTTTGACTCGAATATTGGGTATTCACCCATTCGCCGAATATCGAATAGTTATGGGGCATTCGTGGGAAATTTGAGAGCCCCCGGAACGCCCCATAATGCACTGCGAGATCGCAGTGCATTGCTGTATGATGATTGGCCAAAGCATGCAACTGCAAATATAATAAAAGTGTACACTGCGCTAAATTGAAAGA
Source organism: Lithobates clamitans (assembly GCA_037952925.1). NCBI lineage: Eukaryota > Metazoa > Chordata > Amphibia > Anura > Ranidae > Lithobates > Lithobates clamitans. Next base: position 142,797 of record JBBGZY010002444.1, read on the forward strand.
ATATATGGTGCGGAGCAGCTACTTACAAGGTGACAACAACCAAAGAAACATGTGAAAATGAAATAAAAAGTAACACTCTGCAATGCCCTGCAATACTCTGCAAAGCCCCGCAATACTCTGCAATGCCCTGTTCAATATTCTGCAATACCCCGCAATACTCTACAATGACCCGCAATACTCTGCAATGCCCCGCAATACTCTGCAATGCCCCGCAATACTCTGCAATGCCCCGCAATACTCTACAATGCCTTGCAATACTTTGCAATGCCCTGCAATACTCTGCAATACTCTGCAATGCCCCGCAATACTCTGCAATGCCCTGCAATACCCTGAAATACTCTGCAATACCCCGCAATACTCTGCAATGCCCCACAATACTATGCAATGCCCCACAATACTCTGCAATACTCTGCAATGCCCCGCAATACTCTGCAATGCCCTGTGCAATACTCTGCAATACCCCGCAATACTCTACAATGACCCGCAATACTCTGCAATGCCCCGCAATACTCTGCAATGCCCCGCAATACTCTGCAATGCCCCGCAATACTCTGCAATGCTCCGCAATAGTCTGCAATACTCTACAATGCCCTGCAATACTCTGCAATGCCCCGCAATACTCTGCAATGCCCTGCAATACCCTGAAATACTCTGCAATACCCCGCAATACTCTGCAATACTCTGCAATGCCCCACCACACTATGCAATGCCCCACAATACTCTGCAATACTCTGCAATGCCCCGCAATACTCTGCAATGCCCTGTGCAATACTCTGCAATACCCCGCAATACTCTACAATGCCCCGCAATACTCTGCAATGCTCTGCAATAGTCTGCAATACTCTACAATGCCTTGCAATACTCTGCAATGCCCTGCAATACTCTGCAATGCCCCGCAATACTCTGCAATGCCCTGCAATACCCCGCAATACTCTGCAATACCCCACAATACTCTGCAATACCCCGCAATACTCTGCAATACCCTGTTATACTCTGCAATACCCCGCCATACTCTGCAATACTCGGTGATACCCAGCCATACTTTGCCATGCTCAGCCATACCCAGCCATACTCTGCCATACTCAGCCATGCTCAGCCATGCTCGGCTATACTCAGCCATACTCTGCCATACTCGGCTGTACTCGGTCTCTGTATGTGGCCAGGCTGTGATATTCTCACATATGTGGTATCGCCGTACTCAAGAGGAGTAGGAGAATCTATTTTGGGGTGTCATTTTTGGAATGTACATGCTATGTGTTAGAAATATTGAATAAATGGACAATTTTGTGTTAAAAAAATGTGTTTTAACCACTTCCCACCCGCCGGCTGTCATACGACGTCCTTGACTTTGTGCGGGGATATCTGAATGATGGGTGCAGCTACAGGCATCATTCAGACATCAGCTTTTTCAGCCGGCGATTCCCTACACCATAAGAATGATCATAGTGGCTGTTCCACTGCTTGTTCGTTCTTATGGGAGGGGAGAGGGGACGTCCCCCCCCCTCTCGCCACCCTCAGGTGCTTCTACCGACTCACCGCTACGATCGCTACGACGTCCTTGACTTTGTGCAGGGATATCTGAATGATGGGTGCAGCTACAGGCATCATTCAGATATCAGCTTTTTTAGCCGGCGATTCCCTACACCATAAGAATGATCATAGCAGCTGTTCCACTGCTTGATCGTTCTTACAGGAGGCGAGAGGGGACGTCCCCCCCCTCTCGCCGCCCTCAGGTGTTTCTACTGACTCACCGCTACGATCGAAGCCAGGATCATTTTTTTTTTAATTTATTTCAGGCTTCCCAGCCTAGAGGTGAGATGTGGGGTCTTATTGACCCCAACTCTCACTGTAAAGAGGACCTGTCATGCCATATTCCTATTACAGGGGATGTTTACATTCTTCGTAATAGAAATAAAAGTGATCAAAAAATTTATTTTTTTGAAAAAAGCCTCAAACTAAAATAAATAAAGTAAAATGAACAATTAAAAAAAAAAAAATTTCCCCGTGTCCCTGTGTGCTTGCATGCAGAAGCGAACGCATACGTAAGTTGCGCCCACATATGAAAATGGTGTTCAAACCACACATGTGAGGTATCGCTGCGATCGGTAGAGCGAGGGCAATTATTTTAGTCCTAGACCTCCTCTGTAACTCACAACATGTAACCAGTAAAAATTTTTAAAACTTCTCCTATGGGGATTTTTAAGTAGCAAAGTTTGGTGCCATTCCACGAGCATGTGCAATATTGAAGGGTGACATGTTAAGTATCTATTTACTCGGCATAACTTCATTGTTCACATTATGCAAAAATATTGGGCTAACTTGACTTTTTTTTTTTTTTAAACGTTCGAAAAATTGCTGCGCAAATACCGTGCAAGATAAAAAGTTGCAATGACCGACATTGTATTCTCTAGGGTCTTTGCTAAAAAAAATATATATAATGTTTTGGGGTTCTATATAATTTTCTAGCAAATAAAGATTTTTACATGTAGGAGAGAAATGTCAGAATTGGCCTGGGTGCTCCTAGAATGCCTGATGGTGCTCCCTGCATGTTGGGCCTCTGTATGTGGCCACGCTGTGCAAAAGTCTCACACATGTGGTATCACCGAACTCAGGAGTAATAGCAGAATGTGTTTTGGGGTGTAATTTGTGGGATGCATATGCTGTGTGTGAGAAATAACCTGCTAATATGACAATTTTGTGAAAAAAAAAAAAGAAAAAAAAATCTTAGTTTTGCAAAGAATTGTGGGGAAAAATGACAACTTCAAAAAACTCATCATGCATCTTTCTAAATACCTTGGAATGTCTTCTTTCCAAAAAAGGGGTCATTTGGGGGGTATTTGTACTTTTCTGGCATGTTAGGGTCTCAAGAAATGAGATAGGCCGTCAGTAATTCAGGTGTGATCAATTTTCAGAGATTGGCACCATAGCTTGTGGACTCTATAACTTTCACAAAGACCAAATAATATACTCCAATTTGGGTTATTTTTACCAAAGATATGTAGCTGTATAAATTTTGGCCACAATATATGAAGTAAAAATTACTAATTTGCTAAATTTTATAACAGAAACAAAGAAAAATGCATTTTTTTACAGAATTTTCGATCTTTTTTCTTTTATAGCGCAAAAAATAAAGAACCCAGTGGTGATTAAATACCACCAAAAGAAAGCTCTATTTGTGTGAAAAAAAGGACAAAAATTTCATTTGGGTACAGTGTTGCATGAATGAGATATATACACTCTGCAGCATTCAGTCAGTGTAGCAGCCTATATCTACACTGCATTCCGTGGTGTACTATTTCTAATCTACTTCAGGCAGTGTATTTAATATATATATACATTCTGCATCCAGTCAGTGTAATCCTGTGGGTATAATTGAGAAAAAGGTGCCACTACTCAAAATACCGCCACTGCGCCTCTGAATTGATACAGAGTATGTGGAAGCTGCCACTTACAAGGATAAAATATAAATGCTGAATTTTAATTACTGGTCAATCTAGGATAATGAGACAAAGTCAAAATAGCAGCGCTAAATGTTTGTGCACAAGGAGTGTTTAATACTCCTTGTGCACAAACATTTAGCGCCACTATTTTGACTTTGTGCCATTATCCCAGATTATCCAGTCAGTGTAGACTAGAGATCCGTAGTGTACTATTTCTAATCTACTTCAGGCAGTGTATTTGATATATATATTTGATATATATATATATACAGTCAGTCTAGTATATATATATATACAGGTCCATAAATATTGGGACATCGACACAATTCTAATTTTTTTGACTCTATACACCACCACAATGGATTTGAAATGAAACAAACAGGCTGCAGACTTTCAGCTTTAATTTGAGGGGTATTTACATCCAAATCAGGTGAACGGTGTAGGAATTACAACAGTTTGTATATGTGCCTCACACTTTTTAAGGGACCAAAAGTAATGGGACAATTGGCTGCTCAGCTGTTCCATGGCCAGGTGTGTGTTATTCTCTCATTATCCCATTTACAAGGAGCAGATAAAAGGTCCAGAGTTCATTTCAAGTGTGCTATTTGCATTTGGAATCTGTTGCTGTCAACTCTCCATATGAGATCCAAAGAGCTGTCGCTATCAGTGAAGCAAGCCATCATTAGGCTGAAAAAACAAAACAAACCCATCAGAGAGATAGAACAAACATTAGGTGTTGCCAAATCAACTGTTTGGAACATCCTTAAAAAGAAAGAATGCACTGGTGAGCTCAGCAACACCAAAAGACCCGGAAGACCACAGAAAACAACTGTGGTGGATGACAGAAGAATTCTTTCCCTGGTGAAGAAAACACCCTTCACAACAGTTGGCTAGATCAAGAACACCCTCCAGGAGGTAGGTGTATGTGTGTCAAAGTCAACAATCAAGAGAAGACTTCACCAGAGTTAATACAGGGGGTTCACCACAAGATGTAAACCACTGGCTGAGCCTCAAAAACAGGAAGGCCAGATTAGAGTTTGCCAAACAACATCTAAAAAAGCCTTCATAGTTGTGGAACAACATCCTATGGACAGATGAGACCAAGATCAACTTGTACCAGAGTGATGGGAAGAGAAGAGTATGGAGAAGGAATGGAACTGCTCATGATCCAAAGCATACCACCTCATCAGTGAAGCATGGTGGTGGTAGTGTCATGGCATGGGTATGTATGGCTGCAAATGGAACTGGTTCTCTTGTATTTATTGATGATGTGACTGCTTACAAAAGCAGTAGGATGAATTCTGAAGTGTTTCGGGCAATATTATCTGCTCATATTCAGCAAAATGCTTCAGAACTCATTGGACGGCGCTTCACGGTGCAGATGGACAATGACCCAAAGCATACTGCAAAAGCAACCAAAGAGTTTTTTAAGGGAAAGAAGTGGAATGTTAGCAATGGCCAAGTCAATCACCTGACCTGAATCCGATTGAGCATGCATTTCACTTGCTGAAGACAAAACCGAAGGGAAAAAGCCCCAAGAACAAGCAGGAACTGAAGACAGTTGCAGTAGAGGCCTGGCAGAGTATCACTTGGGATGAGACCCAGTGTTTGGTGATGTCTATGTGTTCCAGACTTCAGGTATTGACGGCAAAGGATTTGCAACCTATTAAACCTATTAAGAAAGTATTAAAAATTTTGATGGATGATTGTTATGCCTCGTACACACGGTCGGACTTTGTTCGGACATTCCGACAACAAAATCCTGGGATTTTTTCCGACGGATGTTGGCTAAAACTTGTCTTGCATACACACGGTCACACAAAGTTGTCGGAAAATCCGATCGTTCTAAACGCGGTGACGTAAAACACGTACATCGGGACTATAAACGGGGCAGTGGCCAATAGCTTTCATCTCTTTATTTATTCTGAGCATGCGTGGCACTTTGTCCGTCGGATTTGTGTACACACGATCGGAATTTCCGACAACGGATTTTGTTGTCGGAAAATTTTATAACCTGCTCTCAAACTTTGTGTGTCGGAAAATCCGATGGAAAATGTGTGATGGAGCCTACACACAGTCGGAATTTCCGACAACAAGGTCCTATCACACATTTTCCGTCGGAAAATCCGACCGTGTGTATGGGGCATTAGTCTGTTCCATTACTTTTGGTCCCTTAAAAAGTGGGAGGTACATATACCCTACCTTGGTCACTTAATAACTGCCCACAGCTTCCAATACCACTTATACGCTGATGACACCCAAATCTATCTGTCTACTCCTCACCTAACTCCTTCAGTCTCCTCTCGCATTACTAACTTACTAACTGACATATCAGCATGGATGTCGCACCCCTTCCTTAAACTAAATCTCTCTAAAACTGAGCTATTAATATTCCCCCCCACCCGTGCCCCCCTCCATGACTTTACCATCAAAATCAACAATGCAACCATCAGTCCCTCCCCTCATGCCAGGGTACTAGGTGTAATCCTAGACTCTGACTTGTCATTTCAGCCTCAAATCCAATCGTTGTCAAAAGTTTGTAGAATTCACCTCCGTAACATCTCTAAAATTCGCCCCTTTTTAACAAATGAAACCACCAAGCTTCTCATTCACTCCCTTGTTATCTCTCGCCTTGACTATTGCAACTCCCTTTTCATTGGCTTACCTCTCCATAGGCTATCCCCTCTTCAGTCTATCATGAATGCTGCTGCCAGACCTATCCACCTTAGCAACCGCTCAGTGTCTGCCAACTCTCTACTCCATTCCCTACACTGGCTCCCAATCACCCAGCGAATTAAATTCAAAATACTAACCACAACATACAAAGCCATTCACAACTCTTCCCCGAGCTACATCACTAATCTTGTCTCCAACTATCACCCAAATCGACCTCTCCGCTCTTCTCAAGACCTCCTGCTTTCAAGCTCTCTCATCCCCTCCTCCCATGCTCGTCTTCAGGATTTCTCCAGGGCCTCTCCCATCCTCTGGAACTCGCTACCTCCATCTATCCGGCTATCCCCTACTCTTGCTACCTTCAGGCGATCCCTGAAAACTCATCTCTTCAGGAAAGCCTATCACGTCTCCAACTAATCTCCTACCACTTCCATCAGCTCATTCCCCACAGTTACAACCTTTTGTACCACCTGCCCCACCCTATTAGATTGTAAGCTCTTCTGAGCAGGGCCCTCTTAATCCTCTTGTATTTTATTGTATTATAACTGTATTGTCTCCCTTTTATATTTGTAAAGCGCTGCGTAAACTGTTGGCGCTATATAAATCCTGAATAATAATAATAATAATACAAACTGTTGTAATTCCTACACCGTTCACCTGATTTGGATGTAAATACCAGAAATACCAGAGATCTACACTCTACAGTGCATTCTGTGGTGTACTCTATATCTCTAAATATATATACACTCTGCAACATCCGGTGTAGCGTATATCTACAGTGCAACCGTAGTGCAGTTGCTACTACTTTTCTGGTGGTGTACACAGCACACAATACAGTGCAACCGTAGTGCAGTTGCTGCTACTTTTCTGGTGGTGTACACATTACACAATACTGTGCAACCGTAGTGCAGTTGCTACTACCTTTCTGGTGGTGTACACAGCACACAATACAGTGCAGCCATAGTGCAGTTGCTACTACTTTTGTGGTGGTGTACACAGCACACAATACAGTGCGGTGTAGTGTTGCCAAACAAAATATATCATGTCCGGAAGGCCACCAAGGAGAGGCAGACGCTCACAGGCCACTAAAAGAGGGCAAGCAGGCTCTGTGTCTACAGTCAATAGTGCTGGTCGCGGACATGGTGCATCCTCTGCAGGAGGCCGTGGGGCACGCTTGTCCTTTTTTTCTGCTGCTGGCCGTGTTATTGAGCCAAAACATGCAGAAGAGTTGGTGGAGTGGATAACAAAGCTGTCCTCATCCTCCTCATCCTCTTTCACCCAGGCTCAGAGTAGTTTGCCTTCCAATGCAGCTGCCAAAGCAGCCTATTCCACCGCCTCCTTGTCCACAGTCACTCCTTCCCTAGCCCCACCATCATGCATGGAGGAGTCCCCCAAACTATTTGAACACAGTGTGGGGTACATGCTGATGGAGGATGCACAGAGATTGGAAGGCTCCGATGTTGGTTCCCAGGTTGAGGAGAGGAGTAACGTGAGCCTAGAGAGAGGGGGTGCCCAAGAAGGACTAGAAACTGGCAGTCATGTTCTCCCAGCCGCAGCATACTGCCAAGTTTGCTCCAGTGACGAGGAGGGAGAGGATGATGAGGTCACTGACTCTACTTGGGTGCCTGATAGAAGAGAGGAGGAGGCACAATGCCAACGAGGCAGGATGTGCTCTAGGGGGCAGCTTAAGGGCAGCCACCCTACTGCATCACACCGCAGAGCTCCGCAGGTGCAGGGCGCTGCTGACTCACTGCTGATTTTGAAAAGTTCCTTGGTGTGGGCCCTTTTTGACATGTGTGCAGCAGATCGGACCGTTGCTGTTTGCAACCTCCATCTGATTTTAGCAGGCAAATTTCCCTACCTCAGTTGCTAAACCGGAAAAAGAAATTCGTCCCGGCCATCCATATGCTCAGCGTCTGAATGCTAGCTTGGACAAATTGCTAGCACTGCAACTGCTGCCTTTCAGCTCGTAGACTCCGCCTCCTTCCGTGAATTTGTGGAATGTGCTCTACCTCAGTGCCAGGTTCCAAAATGCCATTTCTTTTCACGGAAGGCCATTCCGGCTCTCTACCAGCATGTGGAAGGCAATGTTTTGGCCTCATTGGACAGGGCAGTCAGCAGTAAGGTGCATATTACCGCTGACTCATGGTCTAGCAGGCATGAGCAGGGACATTACCTTCCCTTCACCGTGCACTGGGTAACTCTGCTGGCAGCTGGGAAGGATGCAGGACAGGGTTTAGTATTGTTGGAGCTGGTTCCACCACCACGTCTCCAAAATGCTAGTGGCCATTCTACCACAACTCTCTCCTCTGCCCCCTCCTCTTCTTTTTACTCTATGGCCTCTTCTGATTTCTCCTTTGAACCAGCGGTGCTCCGTAAGTGGTCAAGGGCATACACAAGCACTCAGGCAAAAAGATGCCATGCAGTGCTTGAGTTGGTCTGCTTAGGGGACAGGAGCCACACTGGAGCAGAGATTCTGTGAGCTCTGCAGGGGCAGGCTCAGAGGTGGTTGACGCCATGCCAGCGTCAGCCAGGAATGGTTGTATGAGACAATGGCACCAACCAACTCTCCACCCTCTGACAGGAACACTTGACCCATGTCCAATATTTGGCACATGTCCTGAATTTGGTGGTGCAGTGGTTCTTGAGAAGGTACCCAGGCTTACAGGATCTCCTGAGGCAGGCCAGAAAAGTCTGTGGTCATTTCTGCCAGTAATACAATGCCAGTGCTCGGCTGGCTGACATTCAAAGGGAATGCAACCTGCCCACCAACCGCCTCATTTGTGACATGCCTACCAAGTGGAACTCAAATTTTGGCAATGCTGCAGTGGCTGCACTCGCAGCAGAGGGCCATCAATGAGTACCTGTGTGAGTATGGCACCAGGACAGGGTCAGGGGAGCTTGGCTTTTTCGCCACGCCAGTGGCTACTGATCAAGGATGCATGCACTGTCCTGTCACCATTTGAGGAGGCCACGAGGATGGTCAGTATCACTGGTGCAATGCATGCATCAGTGATACTGTCCCTCTTGGCTTCGTGTTGGAGCACACGCCTCGTGGAATAATGGACAGGGCATTTGAGTCAGAACAGCGGGAGGAGTAGGGGGACTTCCTTACCTCTCAAAGCCCCCTTTATCCAGATAGCATTCCTGTGGGCCCGCCAAACACACAGGAAGAAGAGGAGGAGGAAGAGGATTGTGTCAGCATGGATGTAGAGGATAACACTCAGCAGCAGACTTCAAGGTATGGTTTTCAGTCCCTGGAAACCCAAGGAGTTGTACATGGTTGGGAGCAGGTAGTTCCTGACAACGTCATGCTCAGTAACCCAGAGGACTCACAATCGAATGCGTCTGCAAACTTATGCTGCATGGCCTCCCTGATTCTGCAAAGCCTGTGAAAGGACCCTAGCATTCGTGGTATCAAGGAGAGGTATCATTACTGGCTGGCAACCCTTCTTGATCCATGTTGCAAGGGTAAGGTTGCAGAATTCATCCTGCCCTCGCAGAGGGAGCAGAGGATGAAACATGTTCAGGAGGCCATGAATAAAGGTTTATGCAATGCGTTTCCAGACCCTGGGAGGTTACAATTTCCTGGTGCTGGACAACGTGTTGCTGAGGCCTCGGTCAGTCAGAGGAAGAACGGTGGAGAAGGTGGCCGGCTGACCGATACCTTATAGACAATTTTTTAGTCCTCAGCCATCAACCATTGCCAGCGTCTGCATTACATGGTGCAGGAATATCTTGGGGCAAGACCTTTCCAACAGACCATCCACTGGGTTACTGGGTCTTGAGGATGGACCACTAGCCAGAATTTGCTCAATATGCAATTGAGCTACTGGCCTGTCCTGCATCCAGCGTTATTTCTTACGCACATTCAGTGCTGCTGGAGGGTTTGTAATGGATCATAGAGTGCGCCTGTCTACAGACTCCGTTGATAGGCTCACATTCATAAAAATGAATCAGTCTTGGATCAGCAGCAGCTATCAAGCACCTGATGCTGATGTAACTGATTGATTTTTCTAAGGGATGTGGGATCCCTTGAAGACTGCCTATGCTGAGTGACTATCCTATTTCTCCTCAATCTTGATGATGCTAGCTTCCAACAATATTTTTGGTTTAGGGCACCACCACCACTGCCTAAGGCCCAATTTTTCTGCCCCTGTTTAACTGGGGCATGTAATTACAATTTTTGATCAAATATTTTATAGCTGGGCCCGTTCCTGTGCCTAACAAGCATGACTGTCAGGGGTTACAGTGTTGTGGCACCACCACCACCACCACTGCCTAAGGACCAATTTTTCTGCCCCTGTTTAACAGGGGCATGTAATTATAATTTTTGATCAAATATTTCACAGCAGGGCCCATTCCTGTGGGCAACAAGCGTAACCGTGAAGAGTTACAGTGTTGTGGCACCACCACTGCCTAAGGCCCAATTTTCTGCCCCTGTTTAACAGGGGCATGTAATTACAATGTTTGATATAATATTTCATAACAGGGCCCGTTCCTGCTCCCAAAAAGCGTAACTGTGAGGGGTTACAGTGTTCTGACACCTCCAACACCTGAGGCCCAATTTTCTGCAGAGTATTTAGGGCAGGCCGTATAGTATATATACAGCGGGGACGGAAAGTATTCAGACCCCCTTAAATTTTTCACTGTTATATTGCAGCCATTTTCTAAAATCATTTAGGTTAATTTTTTTCCTCATTAATGTACACACAGCACCCCATATTGACAGAAAAACACAGAATTGTTGACATTTTTGCAGATTTATTAAAAAAGAAAAACTGAAATATCACATGGTCCTAAGTATTCAGACCCTTTGCTCAGTATTTAGTAGAAGCACCCTTTTGATCTAATACAGCCATGAGTCTTTTTGGGAAATATGCAACAAGTTTTTCACACCTGGATTTGGGGATCCTTTGCCATTCCTCCTTGCAGATCCTCTCCAGTTCTGTCAGGTTGGATGGTAAACGTTGGTGGACAGAAATTTTTAGGTCTCTCCAGAGGTGCTCAATTGGGTTTAAGTCAGGGCTCTGGTTGGGCCATTGAAGAACAGTCACGGAGTTGTTGTGAAGCCACTCCTTCGTTATTTTAGCTGTGTGCTAAGGGTCATTGTCTTGTTGGAAGGTAAACTTTCGGCACAGTCTGAGGTCCTGAGCACTCTGAAGAAGGTTTTCGTCCAGGATATCGCTGTACTTGGCAGCATTCATCTTTCCCTCAATTGCAACCAGTCGTCCTGTCCCTGCAGCTGAAAAACACCTCCACAGCATGATGCTTAGAATTAAGGCCAAAAAGTTCTATCTTGGTCTCATCAGACTAGAGAATCTTATTTCTCACCATCTTGGAGTCCTTCAGGTGTTTTTTAGCGAACTCCATGCAGGCTTTCATGTGTCTTGCACTGAGGGGAGGCTTCTGTTGGGCCACTCTGCCATAAAGCCCCGACTGGTGAAGGGGTGCAGTGATGGTTGACTTTCTACAACTTTCTCCCATCAACCGACTGCATCTCTGGAGCTCAGCCACAGTGATCTTTGGGTTCTTCTTTACTTCTCTCACCAAGGCTCTTCTCCCCCGATAGCTCAGTTTGGCCAGACGGCCAGCTCTAGGAAGGGTTCTGATTGTCCCAAACGTCTTCCATTTAAGGTTTATGGAGGCCACTGTGCTCTTAGGAACCTTAAGTGCAGCAGACTTTTTTTGTAACCTTGGCCAGATCTGTGCCTTGCCACGATTCTGTCCCTGAGCTCTTCAGATAGTTCTTTTGACCCCATGAATCTCATTTGCTCTGACATGCACTGTGAGCTGTAAGGTCTTATATAGACAGGTGTGTGGCTTTCCTAATCAAGTCCAATCAGTATAATCAAACACAGCTGGACTCAAATCAAGGTGTAGAACCATCTCAAGGATGATCAGAAGAAATAGACAGCACCTGAGTTAAATATATAAGTGTCACAGTAAAGAATCTGAATACTTAGGATCATGTGATATTTCAGTTTTTCTTTTTTAATAAATGTCAACAATTCTGTGTTTTTCTGTCAATATGGGGTGCTGTGTGTACATTAATGAGGAAAAAATGAACTTAAATGATTTTAGCAAATGGCTGCAATATAACAATAAGTGAAAAATTTAAGGGGGTCTGAATACTTTCCGCCCCCACTGTACTTCTGTTCAGAGTATATAGGGCCTGGGGCCCCGCCCCCCCTACACCATTTTTTTTTAATTTGGGTGTGGGGTTCCCCTTAATATCCATACCAGACCCAAAGATCCTTGTAATGGGCTGGGGGGACCCATTCTGTTTTTCTCAATGATTTTCATGTATATTTCCAGGACCCGACAATACATTACAGCCGCAAGCAGTTTTACATGACTTTTTTTCCTTTAGAAATGTCATTTTTCTCTGGTATTGTTCTGAACATGGGAAAACTGCCCCACTTTACAGGCATACTATAGACACCCCCCAGGCACGATATTTAAAAGATTATTTCATTTTTATTGTTTCACTTTAAGCATTCTTAAAATCACTGCTCCCAAAAAAACAGCTGTTTTTAAAACTTTTTTTTGCATTGATACATGTCCCCTGGGGCAGGACCAGGGTCCCCACATTTTAGGGCAAAAACTTGCATATAAGCCTTTAAACTTAGCACTTTAGATTTTCCACCTTTGTGTCCCATAGATTTTAATGGTGTTCGCGTGTTAGAACAAACTTTTTTGCATGTTCGGATGTTCTGGAGTGAACCGAACTTGGGGGGGGGGGGGTGTTCGTTTCATCCCTACTGATGAGACCTTTTTATATTCTGATCTAAAAAAGAAAGGACTGGAATATAAACAGAGTATGAAAATATTGGCCTTGCTAAGTTTTGAATTGTTTTTTAAAGTGATATTAAAGTCTTGTTTTTTTTTTTTGTTTAAAAATAACATGTTATGCTTACCTGCTCTATGCAGTGGTTTGCAGAGACTAGCCCAGATGCCCCCTTCTCAGGTCCTCGTTGGTGCTCCTGGCCCCTCTCTCCTGCCTAGTGCCGCACAGCAAGCAGCTTGCTGTAGGGGCACCCGGATTGAGGTGCTGCTCTGTGTGTCCATTCAGACTAAGAGCAGTGACTCGAACCCTCTCCTCATTGGCTCGCTGACTTTGATTGACAGAAGCGGGAACCAATGGCTCCCACTGCTGTCTCAGCCAATGAGGAAAGAGGGTCCTCGACAGCCGAGGCTCTTTTTCAACATCTCTGGATCGAGATGGGGATCAGGTAATTATTAGGGGGGCTGCTGCACACAGAAGGTTTTTTATCTTCATGCATAGAATGCATGAAGATAAAGAAAACTCTCTGCCTTTAGAACCACTTTAAGGCTACTTGACAATGATGAAAGCTTTTATTTGCATTATGGTAACAATTATACATTATTGACAAGTCCTATTTTATAAAATGTACTTACTTTTGGGACAAAAACTGCAACTCTGATAATATACTAATTTATTTCCTACATATTTTTGCATGGATTATTTGATACCAAAATCTTTGTCACATCTCAATTTATGGTAATGGAAGGCATATCTTACCAATGTAACAGAATTCTTCCAGAATGGAGAATATAACCATTGTAGCAGAATTTATTTTATTGGGTTTCTCTATACATCCCAACCTAACATTTAATATATTCTGTCTTGTGTTGCTATTCTATATCATCACCATGACAGGGAATCTCATTATTTTATTCTTGGTAGTGTTGAATAACACAATACAAAGACCTATGTATTGGTTCCTGGCTAACTTAGCCATTATTGACATCTGTTTCATCAATACCACATTACCAAACTTGCTGAAGGAAATCTGGAACAACAGTAATTCCATATCTTTATCCAGCTGTCTAACACAAATGTATAGCCACGTCCTTATTGGAACTGCTGAATTTCTCCTTTTAGCTGTGATGTCATTTGATCGATACTTGGCCATATGCTTCCCCCTACACTACAATGCTATTATGAAAAGACAGGTTTGCATACACCTAACAGTTGCAGTGTGGTATGGCTCCTTTTTCTTGACATGTATTCCAGCATATTTAATAATGCAACTCCCTTACTGCTTCTCTAATATTGACCATTTCTTCTGTGATGTTTATCCCCTCTTAAAAAACTCCTGTACAAGCTCACCTTTGATTGAAAAATGTATATTGGTATCATCATCTCTCATAATTGTCTCTTTGCTAGTTACAATTATATCTTATGGAAATATCATCATCACTATAGTGAAAATTAAAACTAACAAAGGAAAACAGCAGGTTTTTACAACATGCTCTTCGCATGCTATAGCTGTGTCCCTTGTATATGGCAGCTGCATATTTACTTATTTTCACCCATCTCAGATTCAGCAGTATTATTTTAACAAGAATGTCTCTATATTAAATGCAGTTATAGTGCCTTTAATTAATCCATTCATTTATACACTACGAAACCAAAGCATGAAAGAAGCAATTCATAAAATCTATTTAAACTTATTAGCAAATGGTTATAATGTGTGTTTATTTAACTGCTTGTGGACCACCCACCGCACATTTACTGCGGCAGGGCGGCCCCACTGCATGAAACAACATACCTAAACGTTGCAGCTTCTTCCGGGTTTAGGGCGCGTGCACAGCAGGAGCCAATCAGCGGGTCCAGCGGACCCGATGTTTGCCGACACCCGGTGAGCTCTCCTGAGAGAGGCAGAACAGCGGTCTGCCTATATAAACAAGGGAGATTGCTGTTCTGTCAGAGTGGAAGATGGAGATCTTTTATTCCTGCTAAGCAGGAACACAGATCTCTCTCTTCCCCCCAATCAAAGCATCCCCCACACACTCCCTAGGAGCACATTTAACCCTTTGATCGCCCCTGATGTTAACCCCTTCCCTACCAGTGTCATTAGTACAATGATGGTGCATTTTTTTTAGCACTGATCACTGTAATGGTGTCACTGGTCCCCAAAAAGAGTTACTTAGTATCAGATTTGTTTGTTGCAATGTTGCAGTCCTGCTAACAATTGTTGATCTCTGCCATTACTAGTAAAAATAAAAATGTCATAAATATATCCCATAGTTTGTAGACATGATAACTTTTGCGCAAACCAATGAATATACGCTTATTGGGATTTTTTTTTTACCAAAAACATGTAGCAGAATACACATTGGCCTAAATTGATGAAGAAATTCATTTTTTTTACATTTTTTTATTGGGTATGTTTTATAGCAGAAAGTAAAAAATAGTGTTTTTTTTTTTTTTTTAAATTGTCAACCTTTTTTAGTTTATAGTGCAAAAAATTAAAACCGCAGAGGTGATCAAATACCACCAAAAGAAAGTTCTATTTGTGGGGAAAAAAGACATAATTTTGTTTGGGTACAGTGTTGCATGAACGCCCAATTACCAGTTAAAGTAGTGCAGTGCCAAATTGCAAAAAATGCTCTGGTCAGGAAGGGGGTGAAACCTTCTGGGGCTGAAGTGGTTAAAGTGGATGTAAACCCTCACATATACTCAGTGAACTGAACAGCCTCAGATGATACACAGAGATGAAACAAATCTCCCTACATAAGTTTTACATGTATATCTGCTGTCTTTGGCTTTATATACTGTTTAGAATGTGCACATCATGTTAGAATTTTCACTTCCTCATTCAGCAGCAGCAGTTCAGTGATGGATTACATTGGGAGACAGCTGATTGAAGGAAAGGCACACACCCCCTTCACATAGACAGAAACTTTCAGAGCTGTCCTGTGAGTAGAAGAAAGCGACAGAACTTAGTGCTTTGAAGAGGGATAAGAAAATACTGCAGATATATGTGCCAAGCTCAAATTTCATGAATTGGGTTTACATCCACTTTAAAGCTACCCTTTTTTTCTCGTATCCTATCCCCTCAGACAGCTGTACATAAAGGCTGTTGTAAGTTTTAATTGCCCCCTTTCTCTTATCACAGCTCTCTAACAATTTTTAAGCCAGCCATAGACGGTCTAAATCTCAGCTGGTTGAGAATCAATGATTGATCGATCAAATTGAATGCAATCAACCTGTCAAATTTTTTATTTTGATTATTGGCAGTGGCTACAGCCGCTAGCAATAATCCACCCCCCCCCCCCCCCGCCACTGGGAAAACACATTGGGGTTGATTTACTAAAGGCCAATAGACTGTGAACCTTGAAAAGTGCAATTGCACTCTGCAAGTTCAGCTGCTCCAGAGCTTAGAAAATTAGGTAAAGCTTCACTTTGCAAAGAATACCCAATCACATGCAAGGAAAATAAAAAAAAACAGCAATTTTGCTTGCACATGATTATTTGATGAAAGTCAGCAGAGCTTCTGCTCATTTACTAAGCTCTGGAGCAACTGCTCTTTCAGTGTGCAACTGCACTTTCCAAAGTGCACAGTCTTTTTGCCTTTAGTAAATCAACCCCAATAGCTCTGTGAGAGGTATTCCTACATTAACACTGACTGTGTTGATGGGTGAATCTAGGAAAGACAATCACACCATCTTTGGCCAGCTTTAGATGGAAGGTGTTAAAACTGTAAAAAATGACTTTATATTCAGAAGTCTGATGTCTATGACATCTATTCAGCCATCCTTTCTTGATTGGCTGCATGTTTTTCTGTTGGCTGAAGTTAAATAGTTCTGTCAAGTTTTATTGCTGTCTGCTAGGCTCTCAGCATAGCTGTCTGCTTATACTTTGTATGGGCAGTCAGATACCCGAAAGCAGGACAACTAATGGACTACGAGAGCACTCACCAGTGCCCTTTCAGCTCATTGAAAACTACAAGCTGTCAGCTGCAATGGCTGACATTACTTGTAGGCATTAATTGACAGGAAACTGTGAATTAGTGGCACAGCTGTGTAAGCGGAGCCCCGCGCGGTTTTCAAATTGTGACAGCGGGTACAGGGAGAGGATCCCCCTGCTGTCACAGGGAGGAGGGATCAGGGGGAGAGGCTGCAGATGCTGAAACATGTTACATGTTCCACCCTAAATATATATATATATATATATATATATATAGTTCCATATAGATCTATATGATAACGACCCCAAACACACCTCCAAGATGGCCACTGCCTTGCTAAAGAGGCTGAGGGTAAAGGTGATGGACTGGCCAAGCATGTCTCCAGACCTAAACCCTATTGAGCATTTGTGAGGCATCCTCAAATGGAAGGTGGAGGAGTGCAAGCTCTCTAACATCCACCAGCTCCATGATGACATGGAGGACTGGAAAAGGACTCCGGTGGCAACCTGTGAAACTCTGGTGAACCCAAGAGGGTTAAGGTAGTGCTGGGAAATAATGGTGGTCACACAAAATATTGACACTTTGGGCCCAATTTGGACATTTTCACTTAGGGGTGTATTCACTTTAGATCTATATATATATATATATATATATATATATATATATATATATATATATATATATATATATATATATATATATATATATATATATAAAAGAAAGGGCTGGAACATAAACATGTGAGTATGAAAATATTGGCTTTGCAGTAAGTTTTGAATAGTTTTTTAAGGTTACTTGACAGTGATAAAATATTTTATTTGCCATTATGGTAACAATATTAAATTATTGACAAGCTCTGTTTTAAAAAAATTTTACTAACTTTTGGGACAAAAACTGCAACTATATTTAATTAAAAATAATAAAACTTTCTGATAACGTACAATTTTATTTTCTACAGATTTTTTCATGGATTATTTGATGCCAAAATCTTTGCCATATTTCCGTTTAATGTAGTAGAAAGCATATCTTACCAATGTAAAATAATGATTCCAGAATGGAGAATATAACCATTGTAGCAGAATTTACTTTGTTGGGTTTCTCTATAAATCCTAAACTAAGATTTCATATATTCTGTCTTGTGTTGCTGTTCTATATCATGACCATGACAGGGAATCTCTTTATTGTATTCTTGGTAATGTTGAATACCACAATACAAAGACCTATGTATTGGTTCCTAGCTAACTTTGCATTATTGACATCTGTTTCATCAATACCACATTACAAAACTTGCTGAAGTAAATCTGGAACAAAAATAATTCCATATCTTTAACCATCTGCCTAACACAAATGTATAGCCACGTCCTTTCTGGAATGGCTGAATTTCTACTCTTATTTGTGATGTCATTTGATCAATACTTGGCCATATGCTTTCCCCTGCACTACAATGCTATTATGAAAAGACAGGTTTGCATACACCTAACAGTTGCTGTGTGGTATAGCTCCTTTTTATCGACATGTATTCCAGTATATTTAATAATGAAACTCCCTTACTGCTTATATAATATTGACCATTTCTTCTGTGATATTTATCCCCTCTTAAAGAACCCCTGTATAAGCTCACCTTTTACTGAAAAATGTATATTGGTATCATCATCATCTCTTATAATTGTCTCTTTGTTAATTACAATTATATCTTATGGAAATATCATCATCACTGTAGTGAAAATTAAAATTAACGAAGGAAACCACGGGTTTTCACAACATGCTTTTCGCATGCTATAGTTGTGTCCCTTGTATATGGCAGCTGCATATTTACTTATTTTCACCCATCTCAGATTCAGCAATATTATTTTAACAAGCATGTCTCTATAATAAATGCAGTTATAGTGCCTTTAACCCTTTCGCTGCCAGGCCCTGTGCTCCATTTTGTACACTCAGGTAGCCAGACTATTTTTGCAATCTTTCCTTTGCTTTTTTATTTTTCACTTATAGCTTTCAGATCCCTCAAACCATATATTTTCTGAAAGCACACTATTAGTAGAATAAAAAGACGGTGCTACTGATTTCTAAGGTCCCACAATATTTGCGCAAATGTTTATCAAAACAATATTTTTGCTAAAAATCCACTAAAATTATGATTAGCAGATAAATACACAGCAAATTTTATAAAATGACAACTAAATATAAAAGCTTAACTTGTATTGAGTTAATAAATAACAAATATTTGTAACTTTTTTTAATTGTTTATTTATAACAGTTTTATATATCATACAAAGTGATAAGAAAATAAGACGTTTCAGCACAGAGGAGGTATCACATACACATAGGAATGCAAAGTCTTAAGTGCATAGTATAGTCAAACAGTGTAACATTCTATCTTTATTTCAGTTACACAAATGCACTATACCATACAAAGTAATAAAACAGAGGTAAAAACTCAAAAAATGTATATATAACAATATAAAGAAGACAATTATCCAAGACATCAAATGAGTCAGTTCAGGGGAATACCAGACTCATCCCATGCCTTCCATATCTTATAAAATCATGGTAGTGAATAGGGATGAGCCGAACAACTTCCCCCCCCCCCCCCCGGTTCGGTTCGCACCAGAACATGCAAACAGACAAAAAACTTGTGCAAACATGCGAACACCGTTAGCGTCTATGGAACACGAATGTGAAAAGTCAAAAATGTTAATTTTAAAGGCTTATATGCAAGTTATTGCCATAAAAATTGTTTGGGGACCGGGGTACTGCCCCAGGGGACATGTATCATTGCAGAAAAAAGTTTTTAAAACGTCCACTTTTTCAGGAGCAGTGATTTTAATAATGCATATAGTGAAACAATAAAAATGAAATATTGCTTTAAATACCATGCCTGGGGGGTCTCCTTAGTCTGCCAGTAAAGTAGCATCTTTTTCCCATCTTTATAATAGTACCGCAGCAAAATTACATCTCTAAAGGAAAAAATTTAATTTCAAATTGCTCGCAGCTGTAATGGATTGTCAGATCCCGGCAATATACATAAAAAAACACTGAAAAAAATGGCATGGGTCCCTCCCCAGTCCATTAGCAGGCCCTTCAGGTCTGGTATGGATATTAAGGGGAACTCCAAGCCAAAATTTAAAAAAATGGTGTGCCCCCCCAAAATCATACCATGCCCTTTAGGTCTGGTATGGATTTTAAGGGGAACCCGGTGCCAAATAAAAGTAAAATGACGTGGGGGTCCCCCCAAAAATCTATACCTGACCCTTATCCGAGCATGCAAACTGGCAGGCTGCAGGAAAAGGGGTGATGAGAGAGCGCCCCCTCCTGAACTGTACCAGCCATGTTGAGGGCCTGGTAAGGTTCAGGAGGGGGGGCTCTCTAACCCCCATTTTCCTGTGGACTGCCAGGTTGCATGCTCGGATAAAGGTCTGGTATGGATTTTGGGGGGACCACCATGCCATTTTTTTTATAAATTTCAGTGCGGGGTTCCCCTTAAAATCCATACCAGACCTGAAGGGCCTGGTATAGATTTTGGGGGGACCCCACAACATATTTTTTTTAATTTTGGTGCAGGGTTCCCCTTAACCACTTCAATACACTGTGTTATATAAACTACATGCCTGCATTGACTGAATATAGTTGATTTGGCCACACCTAATTTTCTATCTCTGTGATGGGTTTGTTTTGTTTTTTCAGCCTAATGATGGCTTGCTTCACTGATAGTGACAGCTCTTTGGATCTCATATTGAGAGTTGACAGCAACAGATTCCAAATGCAAATGGCACACTTGAAATTAACTCTGGACTTTTTATCTGCTCCTTGTAAATGGGATAATGAGGGAATAACACACACCTGGCCATGGAACAGCTGAGCAGCCAATTGTCCCATTACTTTTGGTCCCTTAAAAAGTGGGAGGCACATATACAATCTGTTGTAATTCCTAGACCGTTCACCTGATTTGGATGTAAATACCCTCAAATTAAAAATGAAAGTCTGCAGTTAAAGCACATCTTGTTCATTTCATTTCAAATCCATTGTGGTGGTGTATAGAGCCAAAAAGATTAGAATTGTGTTGATGTCCCAATATTTATGGACCTAAATGTATTAGTAATTCTATATCGCAGGAAAGTGAGAGGGACACAGAAACAGCTAGTCAACATTAAACCTATATTTACAGGACAATGTATATACAAAAATGATTTACAAAAAGTATTGGTCATTTGGGCAATTGAAGAATTGGTATTACCAATAACATGAAACTTGGCATTACATTGTCACTAAAGTGTGAGAGAGGAAGGCTGCATACGCAGACATATTCCCTCGCATTTCTGAAAAAATTGAATTCACCTAATTGCCTAACAATAAAGGACGCCACTCATAAACAACGCTTAACATTGCTCCTAAATGAGGACATATATAAAACAGGGACCAAGAGATGATAGTTTGGGGGATGGATGTGGTGTTGTATTTTATTTCTCCATTGCTCCTCAGGGAAACTCTCTAAGACGGGCTTGAAAAAGTAGCTGCAATCGCAGCGTAGCATTTAAACAACGCCAATTGTTTTACAATTAGCGAAGTGTCTAGGATGAAATGTTTGACCATTGGGAAGAATAGGATTTTTTTGAGTGTACATATATTTGCAGTAATTGCAAGCTCCGCACATATATGTGCCTTTGTATTTCCATGGATCTTTTCGAGTTTCTCCTTTGTATTCACTGGCAATGAGTTTGTCTCTGATCGACGTCGCCCTCCTGAATGTAAACAGAGGACTGTCCGGGACATACTGTCCTAGTGTGGAATCAAGAGACAACATAGGCCAATATTTGTTGACAATGTTGTTGATTTTTTCGTGTTGGTTTGTATATCTCGTAATAATACGTAAGGGATTAGTATTATTTTTAGGTTTTTGTACATATATTACTTTTTTCTATCTTGTGATGATGCTCACTGGTATGCTCTTTAAAGGGAGGCATGTGAGTAGCCTCTCTGTAAGAGTCTATCGCAAAGTTTTTGGGCCTCAATTTTAAAGCTTAGATCATCAGAGCAATTACGTCTTGTCCGCAAATACTGGCTATATGGTATTGAATTTACCAATGTTTGGAGGTGGAAACTGGATTCGTGCAGGATAGTGTTTTCTGCTGTTGGTTTCATGTAGGGATTGCTCCCTAGGGTGCCAGCATTGACTCTGTACACTTCTACATCCACGAATGCTATACGTTCTTTGTCATAAGCCATAGTGAAATTTAAATTAATTTTTATTCATTCTAATCAGACATTGCTGGAGTGTATCGACAGGGTCATCCCAGATGACAAAGACATCGTCGATATACTGGTACAATGTGAGCATGTGGTCTGTGTACATCGACAATGACTCATTGGTAAAAATCATTTTTTCCCACTCCCCCAGATACAGATTAGAATAGGATGGGGCACAGAATGTCTCCATTGCTACTCTGAACTAAATAGAAGGCTGTAGATCTCCTTTTGGTAGCTGGATATTAAACCAAGTATACTCCAGTATGCATATGCACCTCAAGATCGTGGTACGTAGGGAATAAAAAGAAAATGCTCATTGCGCAATCTCCATAAACAAGGATGATTTATTGAAAAGATAAAAACCACTCACATTTAGTAAGAAGGTATACAGCAGTGTGAAGCGTCCAGCGCTTCTAACCACAAAGATGGCCGCCGTGTCACCGTCCCACCGCGTTCTGCGTCGCCAGTCTCTATCATCGCCCTGAGACTGGCGATGCAGGACACGGTGGGACGGTGACACGGCGGCCATCTTTGTGGTTAGAAGCGCTGGACGCTTCACACTGCTGTATACCTTCTTACTTAATCTGAGTGGTTTTTATCTTTTCAATAAATCATCCTTGTTTATGGAGATTGCGCAATGTGTGTTTTCTTTTTATTCCCTACGTACCACGATCTTGAGGTGCATATGCATACTGGAGTATACTTGGTTTAATATCCAGCTACCAAAAGGAGATCTACAGCCTTCCATTTAGTTCAGAGGGGAATATGTTGGTGCTATTCCATTAGAAGATTGTTGGTTTATTCTATGAAGACTGCCTTTTTTCTACACACGTGTATAACCCATACACTGGTGGTAAGGGTCAGTTTGTTTGGGTGTTGGGGACGGTGATTTCATCTCTCTTCTGTGTCTCCTTTCAATATGGATCTCGCTGATTAGAGTATTATTTCTTCCTGACGGAGAGGACTTTTGTTTGACCATATTTATTTTGGTTCTTATTGGGACATTTTTACATTAATACTTTTAGCGCTGCACCATTCCTATTGATATCTCTTCAATTGTATCCAGCAATTTTTGTGTCAGCAGCTTCCATTATATGTTTTATTAAGTGCGACAGATTCTGTTTTATTCTCCATTGCTACTCCCTGCATCTGGAGGTAGTGGAAACCATTGAAAGTAAACACGTTGTGTCCTAGAATAAATTCTAAAAGAGAGAGGATAAACTCATTGTAAGCCGAATCCCCCTTACCCAATGGCGTCCCTGGGGGGGGCAGAGGGGGCCCTGACCCCCCCATGTGCCCCTCCAATTAAAAAAAATGTTTTTATTTTTTTTACAAAAAAATCAATGTCTAAGAGGGAGAGAGTCCCCAGTCAGCTCCTGCAGGTGATTCCTCCCCCCTCCCTCTGCTCACTGACACTGCATAATGCGAGCGCTCACACAACCACGGCCACCCGATCTGCTCCTTCCCCTGCATCCTCATTGGCAGGGAGAAGAGCAAGTTGCAGGAAGGACTCCACCAGGACTCTCAGTTACTGAAAAAACAGACTGATTTCTCCCATCCTTAGGACAGGAGAACCAGCCTGTAAATTCCAAGAGATGTCAGACCAGCGCTGTCAATAGCAGGGGCAGGACAACAAGAGGAGGCTGGGGAACCCCACAGTGGCAGAACACCAGAGCCCGGTGGCAAGACAACCTTTGCAACCCTGATAGTTCTCCCACTGCTTTGGATCCTTATATTTTCTTGGTATGCTGGTGACATATATCTCTTGTTTTCTGCCACCCTGGGGGGCCCCAATACAGTAGGAAGGGAGCTCACTGCAGAACATGTGAAAGGGCCGTTGTGGGGTCATAGTAAAGGGCCCCAGGATATATATATATATATATATATATATATATAGATATATATATATATATATATATATATATATATATATATATATAGATATATATATATATATATATATACATATATATATATATATATAAAATTGCATTTTATAGTTGCCCCCCTACTTTTGTCCCTGTCCCCCCATGTGCCCCCCCTAAATATGAAAGCTGGAGACGCCACCGCCCTTACCTCCTTGGTTGATAGTGTGTTGAACAGCTGCTAGGCCTTGTGAATGGGGAATCAAGCTATACAAAGCCTCAACGTCTATCGTGACCAAAATTGTGTGTTCAGGAATATGTAGGCTATCCAATATTTTCAAAAAGTGGATAGTATCCTTTACATGGAATGGTAGGGATGTGACATGAGTTCTTAGGTGTTCATCAATTAATTTGCTAGCATTTTCACTGATCGAACCTCTCCCTGAGATTATAGGTCTGCCTTTGTGAATTTTGGGGAGTATGTAAAAGGCCGGCACTATTGAAAAATTAGTTCCAATAAAGTCCCATGTGGTTTTAGCAATGGTTCCATTTAGATATGCTGTATCAAGCAATAAGTAATATTCCCTATTGTATTTTTCCACAATATCTGCCGTGGTCCGCCCATAGCAATTCAGATTTTTGAGAACCTTATTACACATAACAATATATTTTTCATTGTCAAATAAGACAATGTTGCTTCCTTTATCTGCCGGTTTCATTGTAATGAGGTTATTTTGAGAGAGTTGTTCTAGGGCTTGAGCTTCTCTATCATTGATATGTGTGTGTTTTAGTTTGTATTTTTAGTTTCTCCGTATCTTTGTTTACCAGCTTTAAAAATGCTGCTGTGTTGGTTTTGGTACTTGGGGCAGGACATTGATCTGATTTCTTTTTTAGCACTGATTTTTTAGGGTTGCTATCGGTGGATCCTGACTCTTCAATTGTTTTTAATACTTGTGAGAGATTGATCCGATCAATAAGATCAGTTGTCTCATTCTCTTCAAGTAAGGAAATAAGTTGGTCGAGGGCTCAATTTTCTTGTGGGGTATGGTCAGTGTTAGCTTGCTGTTTTTGATATAGACTTTATAAAAAAATTACGAACAAACAATTGGAGGTCTTTGAATATTTCTAATTTATCTAAATCGTAGCTTGTCCAAAGCCAGAACGGGCACGCCCCAAGCTTCCCCCTCCCTCTCAGACTCAGCTGAAATCATTTGGCGATGCCTGTGATTGAAGGGGGAAGAATAATTTAAGTGCCCTTGGAAACATGGCTGACATCCACCCTTGGGAATTGGATGCCAGGACGTGTCTCCATGTGGCTGAAATCTACTGCAACAATAAAAATACTTATCTAATACACAGATTAATCTCTGCTAATTTGGTTAGGATTGGCTAGAGTAAAATTGAAACTATATATACCTACAAACCTGAAGATTAGTCTGCTAATATTACTATTTATTATTGATATGTGTATGATGGGAGACACATTATTGATCTGATCATTATATACGCCAATTTTTTAACAGGGCCATATTCTGGCTATGTATCTGTATCTATATGTACAGTATCTCACAAAAGTGAGTACACCCCTCACATTTTGTAAATATTTTATTATATCTTTTCATGTCACAAAACTGAAGAAATGGCACTTTGCTACAATTTAAAGTAGTGAGTGTACAGCTTGTATAACAGTGTAAATTTGCTGGCCCCTTAAAATAACTCAACACACAGCCATTAATGTCTAAACAGCTGGCAACAAAAGTGAGTACACCCCTAAGTGAAAATGTCCAAAGTGTCAATATTTTGGGGGGCCACCATTATTTTCCAGCACTGCCTTAACCCTCTTGGGCATGGAGTTCACCAGAGCTTCACAGGTTGCCACTGGAGTCCTCTTCCACTCCTCCATGATGACATCGTAGAGCTGGTCAATGTTTGAGACCTTGCACTCCTCCACCTTCCGTTTAAGGATGCCCCACAGATGCTCAATAGGGTTTAGGTCTGGAGGCATGCTTGGCCAGTCCATCACCTGTACCCTCAGCTTCTTTAGCAAGGCAGTGGTCATCTTGGAGATGTTTTTGGAGTCATTATCATGTTGGAATACTGCCCTGCGGCCCAGTCTCTGAAGGGAGGGGCTCATGCTCTGCTTCAGTATGTCACAGTACATGTTGGCATTCATGGTTCCCTCAATGAACTGTAGCTCCCCAGTGCCGGCAGCACTCATGCAGCCCCAGACAATGACACTCCCACCACTATGCTTGACTGTAGGCAAGACACACTTGTCTTTGCACTCCTCACCCGATTGCCACCACACACACTTGACACCATCTGAACTAAATAAGTTTATCTTGGTCTCATCAGACCACAGGACATGGTTCCAGTAATCCATGACCTTAGTCTGCTTGTCTTCAGCAAACTGTTTGCGGGCTTACTTGTGCATCATCTTTAGAAAAGGCTTCCTTATGGGACGACAGCCATGTGGACCAATTTGATGCAGTGTGCAGCGTATGATCTGAGCACTGACAGGCTGACCTCCCGCCCCCCTTCAACCTCTGTAGCAATGCTGGCAGCACTCATATGTCTGTTTCCCAAAGACGACGTCTGGATATGACACTGAGCATGTGCACTCAACTTCTTTGTTTAACCATGGTGAGGCATGTTCTGAGTGGAACTTGTCATGTTAAACCGCTGTATGGTCTTGGCCACCATGCTGCAGCTCAGTTTCAGGGTCTTGGCGATCTTCTTATAGCCTAGGCCATCTTTATGTAGAGCAAGAATTTTTTTTTCAGCTCCTCAGAGAGTTCTTTGCCATGAAGTGCCATGTTGAACTTCCAGTGACTAGTATGAGAAAATGAGAGTTATAACACCAAATTTAACACACCTGCTCCCCATTCACACATGACACTAATGAGTCACATGACACCGGGGAGGAAAAATGGCTAATTGGGCCTAATTTGGACATTTTTATTTAGGGGTGTACTGACTTTTGTTCCCAGGGGTTTAGACATTAATGGCTGTGTGCTGAGTTATATTGAGGGGACAGCAAATTTACACTGTTATACAAGCTGTACACTCGCTACTTTACATTGTAGCGAAGTGTCATTTCTTCGGTGTTGTCACATGAAAAGTTATAATAAAGTATTTACAAAAATGTGAGGGGTGTACTCATTTCCGTGAGATACTGTATATATTATTTGCGTGCACAGATGGATTTATATGTGCAATGTAGATATATGTCAAATTTATTATATATATTGTGCACAAAACACATTAAATAGTGTTTGTTTACAGTACCAACTATGTTTCTTCTGTCTGTAACACAAGTTCAATTAACCCAATTTTTAAGATATAGATAGAATCAGACTAAAATTGGCTATGTTAGAACATTAATATACATATTCATATAATTTATTTAATGTCATACATTTATTACTTTACAGTATATACCATCCTTATACTTTCAAATCACCTTCTTGTCAGCAGTCTGTCTTCATATGGTACAGGTAGGATAACTAGGTAGGATAACTAATTACTCATTCAATACATATACATATATATATATGTATGAATAAAATTGAAAATCTAATACCATCCAAGCCTTACGGTATATTCCTTTATTGTCTTTACTCACAGGGCAATGCCCTCCTTTTGGCTTCAGTGTCTCTAGCTGTCCAAAACCTTTCTGGGGAGCCTGACACCACTCAAATTCCATTCCTCTGTTTAGGAGGAGTTACGCTGATAATATCAGCCATTTTGAATGTCAAAGCAGGAAAGCCTGCCTTTCTATGTTTCTCTGTTCTTAATAGCTCTATAGAATGTTTCACTCGTGACACCACTACAACATACGTGAGTCTGTTTAACCGCTTGCCGACTAGCCACCGCAGTATTACTGCGGCACAATGGCACAGCTGGGGGAAACAACATTACCACCATGTCGCTTTGCCTTTTGGCCACTAGGGGAGCACGCGCCTGCAGCGTATGCCTGGAGATGGTGCGAGTGCCCAACTAAAACCAAATAAAAGCCCTGGCCCTGAAGGCTTTACGGCGGCCTATTATAAAACGTTTTCAAATGTCCTAGTCTCTCCTTTCTTCAAAGCCTTCAAAATTCCTCAATGTGGACATAAAATTTTTCTCTAAAATCCTAGCAAACAGCCTTCTCTCACTCGTTCCATCTATTATCCACCAAGACCAGGTGGGTTTCCTCCCTGGCCGTGAGGCCAGGGATAACACCATTAAAGCCCTTAACCTACACCACACTCTGACACACTTAGACCAAAAAGTTTTTTTCCTCCCCCTGAATGCAGAGAAGGCATTTGATTGGGTGGTCTGGGACTACATGGAACTGACCCTTTGTAAGCTAGGCCTAGGTACACGAATGTTGGCAAAAGTACACGTAAACACCCTATCAAATGCCTTCTCCAGCCGAAACAGAACAAGACAGGGCTGCACCCTTTCCCCTATCCTTTTTGATCTCACCCTAGGGCCATTTTTGCACTGCCTGAGATACAAGTTGGACATCCACTGGATAAAAGGTAGCTAATAGAGAGTACAAGCTGGGGACTTATGCAGATGACATCCTGCTATTCCTCACGGCACCACTCATTACAATACCGTTGTGCTAAAAGAATTCCAACGTTTGCACACACTGTCCAATTTGAAAATTAATTTTACAAATCTTTTGCTCTCAATATCCCCTCCCGAAACGACTTACTAAACAATGTCAAGAGAACTTCCCCTTTGATTGATAAACAGATTCTATAACTTACCTTGGTATCCAGCTCCCATCTAAACTACCAGATCTCTACTCTCTTCTCTTAAGAACACTTACTCCATTCGAACCATTATGCACACACAAATCTCCACAACACCATCTAATCTCCACCGTACACTCCCTTCTCTTTGCTGAGCACTCTCCAAACAAGAGCAAAGCCTGCACATCCTGGGAGAGGGATTTATCTATATCCCTGTCACAGGAAGACTGGGAGCAGATCTACATAAACATCCATAAGGGCTCGATAAATGTTTCCACTCAAGGAAATGGATACAAAATCCAAAACGCACTGGTACCGCACTCCTGACCTACTACACAAAATTCACCCGGAAATATCTGAGACCTGCTTGTGATGATACTCAGATTGGGGCACGCTACTGCATATATGGTGGTCAAGCCCACAGGTCCAATCCAACCCTTTTGGCAAGAGGTGAGGTGCATCATCTCACACATAACCACTTATGAACTAGAGCACTCTCCTGTACAATTGCTCCTGCACCATTTGCCTCTTCCGAACAAAAACCTACCACAAATCACTGCCCATGCACTTGGTCAATGCAGTGAAACAATGCATATCATTACAATGGGGGTCCCCCTACCTCCCCTCAATCAAGGACTGGCTCCATTGAATACAAAAACAGCAGAAATGGAGGAATTAATACACACATCTAGGGATACACAAAGAAATTTAGCTTGAAATGGGCATGCTGGTCGCACTTTCAGATGACCTCAGAATGCTTCCATTTAAATAAGGTATCTAGCTAAATTCAGATATACCACCCACAACTATTTTTCTACTTTCTGTTGAATAACCACAATCGCGCAAGGTAAAATTGGAGGCGTTGCGCCCCCTCCCCCACATAGTCTGCCCCCCATTACCAAAATCTGACCCGGCAGGTTTCGAGCGTGATCACAAAAATACTTAAAAGGGAGCAGGGGATGGCTACCCCCCCCCCTTTTATTTTTTATTTTTTTTCTATACCCTACACCCCAACCCTTTTATCAAATTACCTCTAATCTGGACATTAAGTGTGTACCAAAACTACAGTCCCTCCTTCTCTTGTTTCTTACGTGACACCTACAAAGTCCGGGAGAGACACAGTATACACAGTAACTGGACACATCTGCGCTATCACTTTACCCACAACCTCCTCAAGAACCACAGAAGGTCATACTTCTGCTCATAATTGACACAGACATACACGTATACGACTAAGACCGGCTCACTACCAGAACATTAAGAAGACGAGTGAGTTAGCAAGTAGTATGTCTACATAAGGAAAGCTCTACTATCAATGTTGGTCAAACCTCACTTCTCCCAACCTACTAAGGTAGCCTCCTTTGTTTTCCTGGATCCTGTTTTATCAATGTTAATGATACACCCACATATATTTCTGGCTGTATAGGGCCAATCTGTTTTCATAAGTTGTAATTCCACAAAGTGTCCAATATCCTAATGTATAACAATTGTTTACACTCATTGTATATCATACTTCTCTTGAATAAAAATGTCTTGAAAAAAAAAAAAGTAATATATACTTGAATATACATTTAATTTTTTAAACCAGAGTTTAGGGTCACTTTAAGTGTGAAATGAGCCTTAAGTAATGCCAATACCGTTACATCAGTACTTCAATTTAATTGCAAGACTGTTTTACACCATACATTGATTGCATGATAGATTAGATAGATTTGTGCTCAAAAGTTTGCATACCTGGCAGAAATTGTGAAATTTTGGCATTAATATTGAAAACATGACTGATCATGCCAAAAAACTGTCTTTTATTTAAGGAAAGCAATCACATGAAGCCATTTATTATCACATAGTTTTTTGGATCCTTTTTAAATCATAATAACAGAAATAACCCAAATGACCCTGATAAAAAGGTTTTCATACCCTGGAATGTTTGGCCGTGGTACAGACACATAAGGTGGCAAACACAGGTAAAGTGGCAATTAAAGGTTAATTTCCCACATTTGTGGCTTTTTTAATCACAATTATTGTCTGTGTATAAATAGTCAATGAGTTTGTTAGCCCTCACATGGATGCACTAAGCAGGCTATACACTGAGCCATGAGGAGGTAGAAAACAGTCAAAAGACCTGCGTAACAAGGTAATGAAACTTTACAAAGATGGGAAAAGGATATAAAAAAAAAAGATATCCAAAGCCTTGAATATGCCAGTCAGTACTGTTCAATCACTTAAGAAGTGGAACATATGTGGATCTCTTGATACCAAGCCAAGGTCAGGTAGATCAAGAAAGATTTCAGTCACAACTGCCACAGGAACGGTTTGGGATACAAAGAAAAACCCACAGGTAACCTCAGGGGAAATACAGGCTGGTCTCCAAAAAGACGGTGTGGTTGTTTATAAGAAGCACAATTCAACGATACTTGAACAAAAAAGAGCTGCATGGTTCCGCTGCCAAAAGGAAGCCTTTTTTTGCGCCAATGCCACAAAAAAAGCCAATGAGGCATGTCAAGATTTTGTTGAGCATATTGTAACTAGGCTTTTTTTGTGGAACTTGTACAGTAAAGACTTCTTTCTGGCAACTTGACTATGCAGCTCTTATTTGTTCAAGTATCCTCGTATTGTGCTCCTTAAAAACAACCACACCATATTTTTCCAGAGCAGCCTGTATTTCTCCTGAGGTTACCTGTGGGTTTTTCTTTGTATCCCAAATAGTTCCTGTGGCAGTTATGTCTGAAATCTTTCTTGATCTACCTGACCTTGGCTTGGTATCAAGAGATCCACAAATATTCCACTTCTTATTAAGGCTTCACGTGTTTGCTATCCCTAAATAAAAGACAATTTTTTGGCATAATGAGTCATATTTTCAATATTAATGCCAAAATTTCACAATTTCTGCCAGGATATGCAAACTTTTGAGCACAACTGTAGATAGATAGGATAGATAAGATAGATTTATTTTATATTAATCAATCGTCTTAGAGCTACTTTGACTTCATTGTTCCTGAAACTGTATATTAGTGGGTTTAGTGCCGGTGTTAGTACAGCATACAAGAGTGCCACCAATTTATTTGTTTGAAGTGTCTTGTAAGCATTTGGTCTAACATACATAAAAATTCCAGAGCCATAATAGATACAAACAACCAATAGATGAGAAACACATGTTGAAATGGCTTTCTGGCATCCTTGTTTTGAATGAATAGAAATTACTGTCCCAACAATTCTACTATATGAAAATGTAATAACAATGAATGAGCTCATCAAAATAATGGATGAAATAAAAGTCACTGAAAGTTCTATGTGCCTTGTGCTTGAGCAGGTCAACTGTAAAATTGGTGGAATGTCACAAAAGAAATGGTTAACTCTATGCCTACATAGCTGTAACTGTGAAATAAAAACCGATGGAACAATGGGAGATATAAAACCAATGAACCATGAACAAAAAACAAAAATGGTGCATAAGTTACTGTTTATGATAACTGAATAAAGAAGAGGATAACAAATTGCCACGTAGCGATCATAAGCCATAGTTGCTAACAGCAAACATTCTGTAGCGCCTAGAGAAGTAAACATATATACCTGGATAACACAGTTAGAGAGGAAAATAATCCTTATGTCTGATATTAAAATATACAGTGTTTTTGGAATGACTATAGTGGTGTAGCAACATTCAAGAAAGGAGAAATTTGCCAGAAAGAAATACATTGGGGTATGAAGAAAGACATCAACTTTAATGATAACAATAAGAACTACGTTTTCAAAAATGGTGAAGCTGTAGGTTAGAAGAAGCACAGATGTCATTATTATCTGGATCAATGGTGATACAGAAAAATCCATCAATAGGAATTTGCTGGTATCATTATATTGCTGCATCTTTATAAAAACATAAGGAGATATCATAAAAATGAATAAATGTCAGTTCTTTGTAAATAAAAATATGCTTTCTATAGAAATTAGGTTTCGCATACAATATTATATATCGTGTAAAAACTATATTTTATATATACAAAATTGTAAAAATGTTTTTGTCAAGTAAATTTCAAAAGATTAACCCAGAAAAATGGTGTACGCTGTTTTGAGTCACAATTTGAAGCTGTTTGAAGCCATTTCTTAAGCTGGCAATAGAGATTCTATCCATGTATGGACAGGCTGCATGTACCCAAGTTGATTGATCAAATTAGGTACAACCAGCCTGACAAATTTTCCATGTGATTATTGCTAGCAGCTGTTATAGCCACTAAAAATAATCACTGTGTTCTCCCGACGGGGATGGTTTCCCCAAACGCCCCCCCCCCCCCCCGCCAGGAGAACACAATGGCTCTGCGGGAGGGATTCCCCCATCAACACTGACTTTGTTGATGGTGGAGTAAAGCGATGGTGGAATAATCGCTCCATCTATGTCCGACCTTAGAAAGGAAAAGGCAATTTATTTTTGCCAAAATGTCCCTGGGTATACTGTATATTCTGATAGAAAATGGGGTTTGGAAAATTGTTCAATAGCACAATCAATAATTGGCTCTTGTTATGAGGGATCAGAAATCATAGTGATTATGAAAGATTTTATAAAGTACAGTTGTGAAATTGATTCAGGGATGCCCATAAACTTTATATATAAAAATGTGTAATTCTATGTGAGGGTCCATGCACACTAGGAGCAGAAAAAAAATACCAGAACTGGCAGAAAAAGTGGCAGAAAAAATGCTCATAGTAGCTCATATTGCAAAGAGTTTAGAAGAGTTTTGGGCATTTGCTTTACATACACTGGGGTTGACTTACTAAAGGCAAATCCACTTTGCACTACAAGTGCACTGCAAGTGCAGTCGCTGTAGATCTGAGGGAAAGATCTGAAATGAGGGGAAGCTCTGCTGATTTTATCAT
Organism: Lithobates clamitans; assembly: GCA_037952925.1. Lineage (NCBI taxonomy): Eukaryota > Metazoa > Chordata > Amphibia > Anura > Ranidae > Lithobates > Lithobates clamitans. The sequence continues at coordinate 176,354 of JBBGZY010002444.1, forward strand.
CCAATCATGTGCAAGCTAAAATGCTGTTTTTTATTTTCCTTGTGTGTGCCCCTTAGATCTACAGCGACTGAATTCCAGCTGCACTTGCAGTGCACTTGTAGTGCAAAGTGGATTTGCCTTTCATAAATAACCCCCATTGTGTTCAAAAACATTCTTCTCTGATCATTTTTCAATGTATACTTGAACACACAAACGCCACGTTTGCCCTTTTCAAAAACACGCTTTTTTTTGGGCCTCTAAATGATGAGCTTAAAAAAAATGCCTCTAAATGTCCTAATGTGCGTGTGCACCGAGTTGCTGCTTCTGCAAGCAGGAGAAAAAAAAATGCAGAACTCCTGCAGAAGCAGCTTTTTTAAGCCCAGTGTGCATGGACCCTAAAACTATGCAAATCAGTGTCTGATTCATATGCTTACACACTTGTCATTACAATGTCAGTGTGTTTGCCAAGATGGCAAGGGTGCATTTTGTAAACTGTACATGGTAATAAAGCTGACACTCATTACAATTTTTTTTTTTTTTTCACTCTGCAAAAATGTCAATGATACTCTGTAGATCATTTTTTGAGAGCATTTATTTGCAAAATTGTCCAGCCTACAAAAATGCATTCAAATCATGAATCATGGGAATGCTGGCCACACCTTCCCCTCCCCGAATACCCTGATAACTAATTAATTAAATAAATAACGACACACACACACACACAACAAATTGTTGGCCTTAAATTGGCCACAACATGTTTATTGGTGTATTCAAATAAATAGAAACGGCATATTATTAATTTTATTATTCATGAAATTCATGAAATAAACTTCAAACAGCTCAGTCTTAAAAGACTCAAGCACTACAGAATAAATATAACAAGTCCCCCCTTTAAAACTAAAGGGTGACAGAACCACATAACGTGCCTTGCGACAAGGGAGGGATGGTGGGGAGCTTGTTGTGCCGACAATGACAAACTGCCAAGGATTCTCCTGTGGGGCCCCTTTATATAATGAGCCCCGCTCTTCTGGAACATTCCAAAGGATCATGTGACATTACAGAAAATTCCCTAATGTCATGTGATCCTCGTTCTTCCCGCCTAATCCCAGTTTTAAATATTTAAGAGAACCTTACTCTTTTTTTATAATTAGGGGTGTAAGGGTGGGGGCAGCTGCATGCCCATGATGTCGGGCCCATTATGGTTGCACGATTTTCTGCAGATCAAGCTTATGTACATAGAATACATTCATGGAATATTCAGGAATCATTGACTGATTATATATTTAACCCACCAGTACAGAGTATATTGTTCAAAAATTGTAAACTGAATTACTTAACTCCCAGATGTCAGTAGGAATGAAACAAAGGGACCAATGGCATACAATGATTAATTCCAGGCGACCCAGGGATGTGATTGGTTGACTCCACCTAGTGACATTCCTAGGTGACCCAGTCCCCTTCTTTACTTACCGTGGGGGGGAGCAGCGCTGTCATTCGGTGAGTGTCTAGCGACAGGAGCAGTGGTGTTCAGGGTTGTTTTTTTTTTTTTTTCTCCATGCGGGTCGGCAGCTGGCATTCATCATGATTTTTTTTACATTTTTTTGATGAATGAGTTGGGGTACCATATACCCCATACTCATTCACATGGAAGGGCCAGGATCTGGGGGCTCCCTCGTTAAAAGGGGCTTCCAGATTCTGATACCCCCTGCAAACCCTGGGCCAGGAGAGGGGTTCTCACTCATCTGCCCTCCTTCCTGCCTTACTGGGCTGCATGTTCAAATAAGGGTCTAATATGGATTTTGATGGGGACTTGTTTTTTGGCATTGGGTTCCCAGCAAAATTTATACCAGACCCAAAGGGTCCAGCAGCTCTCTTGTTTACATTCTGCCATCAGCAGGGAATCCCAGCTGGCAGCAGGGATGGCTCATCATTGTTAGGATGCCAGCTGGTGCCAGCTCCTAACTAGGGATGAGCCGAACACCCCCCGGTTCGGTTCGCACCAGAACCTGCGAGCGGACCGAAAGTTCGCATGAACGTTAGAACCCCATTGACGTCTATGGGACTCGAACGTTCAAAATCAAAAGTGCTCATTTTAAAGGCTAATTTGCATGGTATTGTCCTAAAAAGGGTTTGGGTACCCGGGTCCTACCCCAGGGGACATGTATCAATGCAAAAAAAAACACTTTTAAAAAGGCCGTTTTTTCGGGAGCAGTGATTTTAATGATGCTTAAAGTAAAAAAAAAAAAAAGTGAAATATTCCTTTAAATATCCTACCTGAGGGGTGTCTATAGTATGCCTGTAAAGTGACGCGTGTTTCCCGTGTTTAGAACAGTCCCTGCACCAAATGTCATTTTTAAAGGAAAAAATCTCATTTAAAACTGCTTGCGGGTTTAATGTAATGTCCGGTCCTGGCAATATGGATGAAAATCAGTGAGACAAATGGCATGGGTACCCCCCAGTCCATTACCAGGCCCTTTGGGTCTTGTATGGATATTAAGGGGAACCCCGCCACCCAAATTAAAATAAGGAAAGGTGTGGGGCCACCAGGCCCTATATACTCTGAACAGCAGTATACAGGCGGTGCAAACAAGACAGGGACTGTAGGTTTGTTGTTAAGTAGAATCTGTTTGTAATTTTGAACGGGTACATTTTTAACGTGTTTAGCTCCAGCCAAAAAATATTTTTTAAGCTTTTTGGAAAACATAGGGAAGGGTTATCACCCCTGTGACATTTGTTTTGCTGTCTTTCCTCCTCTTCAGAGGATTTCACCTCACTTTTTGTCCCAATGAAAAATGTTTTTTGAAAATTTGGGTTTTTTGTGGAACAAGGATTGGAAAGCATCAGTGGAAAGGAGAAATGTTTTTCCCATATTAACTCTTACAGGAGAGAATTTCCCTTCCTAGGGGTAGATTTCATCTCACTTCCTGTTGTCTCCTTCCGTTTGCAAGTAGGAGTCGTTTGTAAGTTAGTTGTTTGAAAGCAGAAATTTGGGCCTTAGGTGTTGCTGTGGCCACAACACTGTAAGCCCTCACAGGGCCCTGCTGTGAAATATTAGATCAAGAATTGTAATTACATGCCTCTGTTGAACAGGAGCTGAAAAATTAGGCCTTAGGCACTGGTGCTGGTGCCACAACACTGCAACCCCTCACAGACACTCTAGTTGGAACGCAGGAATGAGCCCTGCTGCAAAGTATTGCATCAAAAATTGTAATTACACGCCCCTGTTAAACAAGGGCTGAAAAATTGGGCCTTAGGCACTGGTGGTGGCGCCCAGAACCAAAAATGTTCTTACAAGCCATCAGCGTGATGATTGAGGAGGAAGAGGATAATTCCTCAGGGATAGTCACTCAGCATCAGCATAGGCAGTCTTTGAAGGGATCTGAGATTTAAAAAAAAATTATTCGGTTACATCAGCATCAGGTGCTTGGTAGCTGGTGGTGATCCAAGACTATTCATTTTTATGAAGGTCAGTCGATCGACCGAGTCAGTGGACAGACGCACCCTGTGATCGGTTACCACGCCTCCAGCAGCACTGAATGTGCGTTCCGAAAGAACGCTGGATGCAGAACAGGCCAGTAGCTCAATTGCATACTGTGCAAGCTCTGGCCAGTGATCCATCCTCAAGACCCAGTAACCCAGAGGATTTTCGGTGGGAAAGGTGTCCAAGTCTGATCTTGCCCCTAGGTATTCCTGCACCATGTAAAACAGACGCTGGTGATGGTTGCTGGAAACCGATCATACCTTGGGGCTGCGGACCAAAAAATTGTCTGAACGCATCGGTCAGACGGCCACCTTCTCCACCGCTCCTTCTTTGACTGACCGAAGCCTCAGCAACACATTGTCCAGAAACAGGAGTTTGTAACCTCTCAGTCTCTGGGAACGCGTTGCACAGACCTTTCTGCAAGGCCTCCCGAAGATGTTTCATCCTCTGCTCCCTCTGCGATGGCAAGATAAGGTCCGCAACCTTACCCTTGTAACATGGATCAAGGAGGGTTGCCAGCCAGTATTGGTCCTTCTCCTTGATACCACGAATACGAGGATCCTTATGCAGGCTTTGCAGGATCAGGGAGGCCATGCAGCGTAGGTTTGCTGAGGCATTCGGTCCGGAGTCCTCTGGGTCACTAAGGACGACATGGTCCGCAGCCACCTCCTCCCAGCCACGTACAAGTCCATGTGTTTCTTGGGACTGATCCCTTAAAGACTGCTGCTGATGCTGAGTGCCAGGCTCCACCTCCATACTGACACAATCTTCCTCCTCCTCCTCCTCGTCCTCTTCCTGTGTGATCGGCGGGCACGCAGGAACACTGTCTGGATAAAGGGGCCTTGAGAGCTAAGGAAGTCCTCCTCTTCCTGCCTCAGTTCTGCCTCAAGTGCCCTGTCCATTATTATACGCAGCGTGTGCTCCAACAGGTAGACAAGGGGGACAGTGTCACTGATGCATTGTCACGAAGGACAAGTCGCCTCCGTTCGCCGGGCTGCGGGGCGCATGCGCAGTGGGTTGGTATTGAGACGTGCACCCGTTCGCGGCCTGATGGTGCAGCGCGCGCGGGTGCACGGCGGTCCACGTGTGCGCGCCGTCGCCCGTGCGGGTGCCCGGTAGCGCGTCACACTGACGCGCTCACCGGGAGGCTACTTGAGACGACACCAGCACCCAGTCGGGTTGCTGGTTTGTCGTCAGCTGTACCCTGCATTGTGTTTGATTCCCGTTTCCTGACTCTCAGTTAAACCGACCCCTGCTTGGTAAAATGACCACTCTTTGCCTGCTGGATACCCTGACCTTCTGCTTGTTAAAACGACCACTCTTTGTCTGCTGGATACCCTGACCTTCTGCCTGTTTAAAAGGATCACTCCTTATCTGCTGGATACCCTGACCTCTGCCTGTGTTTACAACCATACTCTCCACGGAGCTGACACCCCCTGATCTCCTCAGTCATAAGGACTTTCTAACTGTCAGTTTAATACCTCTTTACCTTTGCTCCTTGCACTATTAGGCACTCCGGTCCTGCACGGCTCCGCCAGGAGGCTTCCCACCATCCAAGCGATCCTGAGCCTTCCCACAGCTTTTACCGGAAACTCATGCCTCCACGTGCTTCCGATCCCCTGTCTCACCCTCGGGGGTTCGGGTGCGCGTGGTCATAAGGGCAAGCCGCTCTCGGCATCTCGGCATCTCGGCCTCGGTGAGTATTGACTTGACATGCATGCACTGTCACTGCTCACCATCCTCGTGGCCTCCTCAAATGGCGACAGGACAGTGCATGCATCCCTGATCATGGCCCACTGGC